>AP025072.1:28420528-28523028 GCA_036186865.1 Eustoma russellianum
GGGGGGGGGGCAAAATAGCATACCCTTTCGGCGGCGAAAGCGCCGGCGATGACGAAAGTAACGTAGATAGAGTTACGGCGCATGATGAATTTGTAGATCCCTTCAAGAGGACCTGCTCCGCGTCTTCGAGCTGCGGTCGCGGTCTCCATTTTCGTTTGAGGATTTCGTCGGCGTTTCTGGTGGACGACGGCTGTAAACTGGAGGCGAGGAAGTGGATGCTAAGATTAATCAAAGAAATCTCCACTGAAAATTAAGTGTCAAATGTGGCTGCCTTTTCTTTAAAAAATGAAAAAGAAAAAGAAAAAGTTGGGTCGATGACTTTTCAACACAGACTCATCCGGTTAAAATTTCACACGTCTGTATTTTAACCGTAACTTTGTTTTATAAAAACATTACTTTTACATTTCACGTGTTAAAATAGTAAATCTATCATCACGTCTGTATTTTAACCATTACTATTAAATTAAATAGTGAAATTTGACATAACATGTAAACGTGGATGGTACATCTGCATCTTCTAGACACCGCGGACCGAATGCTGGTCTGAGTAGTTAATGTGAATTCTATGCGACCTCTGCTCCTATGTGTTTAAACGTTGTTGGCTGAAAGGTGCTAGGTTGTTTGTACTTCAAACTTTATGAAGCATGTTGGTTTTGTCTTCGTCAAATGCCTCCAAATCAGCTTTATCAAGCTAAATGAGGAGGCTGATCTTCTAAGGAACAAACACCTCCTCACTGTTTCACTGTTGAACGTCTCTAGCGTGTTAATGCTTGATTGGGAATGATTAAAGTCGTTGGCCTTTTCCCAGGGCTGTTATAACCGCAACATTTAAACTGCTGGCACATGTTTCGTTTAACGTTTTTTAAATTACGAAGAGCAAAAATCACAAATGAGATCAAAATTTATCCCAAATACTTGGATTGGAAACGCCCGCCTCCTTTTTTTCTTTTTTTCATTACTCTCATTTTCTACAAAAAAAAAATTCCTTTTCTTCTTTGTCGCGTCCCTTCGTCTTCGCTGGAGTTTCATCCAACTCACCGTATGATCACCTTTTCCTCCGTCTTCTATGTCTTTCCACTTTAACCTCACCAAGTAAGTCCTCTTTTCTTCTTCTCTTCCTCCAATATTTTGGTCATGTCTTCCTATTCTTTTGACTCCCAAAATGTCTATGTTTGTCATTTCCCTCGTCTCTGCTTATAACTTTCATTTTCGAGCCTTGTAACTGATGCCAATGTGAATGAGATGGAAGTTTTATGTTAATTGTTCTCTGTTCAGCTTTCTTTCATCTAACTGTTTCTAACTTGCAAATATGACTTGTAAACCGCTAACTAGAAAAGTAATTAAAGGATAATTTCCAAGCTAGGTTGAATAGCTAAACTTGAGCAATTAAACGCAAAAACTTTCTTTAATTCTCGCAAGTGCAACTACCTCATATCTTCATAGGCTGAGCTGAGTAGCTAAACAAGATGAAAATCTAGGAATTCACAAAAATATTGTCTAATTTTCAGAAAGTACAATCATCTCGGGCCTTCCAAGCTTGATATGAATAATAACTGAGCCGTATAATCGTATAGCCTCCTGAAACGTAGTGTAATAAGCAAATAAACTATATTTCAAGTTCATAAAACATGTTAAGTCATCACGTCAAAAGCTTTATCTTATTTATAACTCTTGTTCGAGTTGAAGAAACTTGTTTTGTTCTAAATTCCATTAATATGATTATTCCTCATTTCAGTCTCTTACATGAGTTGATGAGCTTGAACTATTTTATATGGTCCCCTCAGCGAGGATGACGCTTAGACTTGTGGAGGTCATATGGGATGCATGTCTCATGTCTCTTGTTGGGACTGACACTCAGACCTGCTGAGCTTGTACCGGAAACCTGTTCCGTTTAGCCCTCTTGTTGGGGAGACGCTCAGACCTGCTGAGACCATCAATGGGAAACATGTCCCGTCCCTTGTTGGGATATGGTGAGTACCCGAAACCTGCCAAGGTCATCGTTTTAAGAACTAGCAATCAAAAATTCCTTTGTATAGGATGTAGCTGAATATGAAATTTTGTTTCGCGATCGATGTATTTGTATTTCAAAATAAATGACGAGCAAAGAGGACAAAATTTATATGCAACATTTGAAGAAAATTGATAAGTATCGTACATGAAATATCTCATATTTGATATATGTCAAGTATTTGGCAGAGTTTTTCCAGCTACGGTATCTAATTTATAAGCTCCAAAAGAAAAAGTTTAATAACACAGTATAGGCCCTCCCACTTTGGGTCTCACTCGTCAAATGGGGCAACCTAACTGGTTGAGTTTTTGCAAAGAACGAGGTCGTTGACTTTGAAAAACTTGGCATATAATATCGAGGGATTAGGTTTTTGTACTATGTCATGCGAACATAAGCATGTTCTTTTTTCTCCTCTAGCTCATCCAGATTGAATAGAAGATTGTGACAATTATCGCGGTCAATATAATTCTTAACTCTTGACGATGAGACGCCAATCCCTTCTGGTATCACTGCTTCGGATCCATAACCCAAAGCAAATGGCCCCACATTTATGGAAGTGGAAGGGTTTGTGCAATATGTCCACATGATGCTGGGAAGTTCATAAACACATCCTACTCCCACTCACTTTAGATGCTTTTTACGCTCCTCCTTCAAATTTCTGTTGCCTAACTCCGCTTGGCCATTGGCTTGAGGATGAGCCATCAAGACGAAGTGTTGTTTGATGTGCAGCGCAGCACACCAGGTTCTTATTGGATCCTCAACAAATTGTCTTCTGTTGTCAGAGACCAAACTACTTGGCAATCCAAAACGAAAAATGATATGCTTCTCGTGACATTTCTTCACGTTGTTCATTATTATTGAGGATCTGCCTCGATCTACTTTGTGAAGTAGTCGACAACAAGAATGAGGTATTGAGCAGTTCTTAGAACACATGGTAAAGGTCCAACGAGATCAATCTCTCATTAAATGAATTGCCACGTACTGATGGGAATCATTTCCTGTTTAGGAACATGAGTCAAAGGAGTGTACACCTGGCAGGCTTGACACTTCTTCACCAACTGGAGAGAATCTTGGTGCAAGGTCATCCAATAATACCCCGCTAGATAGCATCAGGGTCTTCTTCTTCTACATCATCATCATTTTTCGACGAGGCTTATTTTGTCAGCATTTTTCTTCTAGAGGGGGTTGCCTAAAGTCTAGTGGATTGTACAACTGTGACTTTGAGTCATAAAATTGTTGAAATGACCTTTTTCAATGAGATATTCAATTGCATGTGCTAGGTGCCTACATTTTTTGGTTGTGTGGCCAATATCTTTATGATATTTGTAGTACAATTTATGATTCATTCTTGTTCTCGGACCATGTAATGGTTCAGATTCCTTCCGCAATCCATCTTTTTCCATAATGGCAAGGATTCTTCCTTTGGAGGCTAAGAGAGACAAACCTTCCTTTCCACGGCCTTCAAGCCTGTCAAAGGCACCGTTGTTGTCTTATGACTCCTTGCGGGCTTCCTTTTTGGAACCAGGTTGGCCCGGCTTGCGATAATCCTAGTTAGCTTCCTTTTTCAATATGTTTGCTCCTCATTTTGGACAAACTTGTGGGCTTTTTCTAGACAAGATCTTAGAGATTTAAGGTTCCCCTCAACCAGCTGACAGAAGAGACAACCTGGTCTCAGCCTTTTAATAAATGCTACAACCATAACTCTATCATAACGGTTCCTGACCTAGAAGGGTTCGTTCGTGAAGCATTGCATGTATTAGAAGGCTGGCTTCTCAGTTTTTTCCTTGAAGACATCAAATGTGTAGAGTTTTTTTTAAAAAAAAGGTTTATAAGACAAACTGTGTCTTAAACCTTTGCGCCACTTGTATAAAGTGCAAATTGGCTGAGATGACAATTCTTGGAATCATCTACATGCATTTCCCCTCAAATCTACATGGAATGTCTTGCACCTTAAATGATCAGAGACGTTCTTCAAATTCATTGCACTATGAAATTGAAAGAGGTGATCCGTCGGATCCGAGGTGCCATTGTGGGTTTCTCTTTTGACACCTTGAAGTTATCCGCGGCAACATACTCCGCAATATTCTCAGAAAACAGACTTTCCTACACCTCTCGTATATACTCCTGTTGGTCTGAGGATGACTCATCTCCAAAACCACCTCGGCCGTAATAAGACGATGATGTCCGATGCACGTGCTTCAATTGACCCTTCTTAACTCCTAATAGTTTCTTCTGGATGGTAGGGGCTCAGTCTAAGTCTTTTTACCTTTGTCCCTCGCATCCGCTATAAGTTCATCTCTAGGTTTAGAGAAATATCCTTTAGATTTTTAGCCCTCTTGGTCGCCGTGTGGGTGGCCCTCGATGGCGTATGTAGCGTCTAGAGTTTTTCATTTTATTCATTCAACCAGGACCTGGAAAACATCTATATTTTGTGCAACGTATTGCATAGCTTCTATGTGTTTTTCATGATGATCCCTGGGTGTTCTTTATAGTGTTCAACATGTTTATTAAAGTTCACTCTAGCGGACATTTGGACCATCATATTGATTGGTGTTACCCATTTAAGGTTATTTATGTGGATTTGGTAAGAGAGATAAGAATAAAGTCTGATTTAGGCCTTCCTTATAGCGCCAAAATAATGAGTTTGCGCTCATCCTTTGGATCGCAATTTTGACCCTGATAGTAAACGGATAATTTGGTAGCTTTATCATATACAAATGAACAATGGTAGAGGTCTCGAAGTTGGAACTCTGAAAAAAAACCTCCAAAATTCAAGTCAGTTGTGGGTGTGTTCATGATTGGTAGATAAGTTTTTCTAGAGTTTAGAGAAGACCTGTCTTTTTCTCCCACTGTAGTGTAACTCAAGAGGAATATTTGTTGATTCTCTCTGAGTGCGTCGCAGCATGCCCCTTGTCGGGTGTAAATTCATTCATTTTGTACACTTTGATTATCCATTGCATATGTAGGACTGCAGAATGCTGCCACGTACTTTATCCTGCTTATGCATGGCTGCCAAATGACGCCACGTGTCGCGTTGCATGACGAAGCTGCTTGCAAGGTGTGAGTTCCCTTCGTCTACCCGAGGTGGTTTGCATTGGTTCTCTCGGCATTCATTAGTGGGACCGACCTAGTTGTCATGGCTAACCTAACACTCATGGTTGAGGAGGCTAACCTTGATGCAAGTTTTTGAAGATGGTTGGTCAAGAACGACCAAACAATTGGTGGCGATATGATATCCGAGCCAACGTCGAAGAGGCGTCCTGTGTCTCTTGGGCTGCACCGATTTAGCTGTGTGCTTGGGCTTGAATAGCTGATGTGAACCTTAAACGACATGTGTTCCTGTGTGACAAGACGGTGTTGACTGAAATGTACCGAATTGTTTGCATTTGTAGCTTTCTAAAGCGTGTTAGTTTTGTCCTTATCGGTCGGTCTTAAAGGAATTTTGCATAAACATTTGCAACTTTTAAGCTCAAAAGAGTCGAAACAAATAAATGAAGATTGAAACTCAAAACTACATCCATTTAGAAGGATTATGTTACTAAAATGTCTCTGATACAAAACTTTTAGGTTCGGATAATAATATACAATGTAAAAAGTATTATATAGTTATTAAAGCCACGCTTTTATGTATGTAATGTACATATAACACAATCTGATATGATTTAATACAGCAATATGGTGCAATAGCAATATACAACTAGCCCAATTTACTGTATATCTGAGTAGTGTGAGGCAAAATTTATGCGCATTTGTTCATATAAAAGTACTGGATCTTTTATGTATACACCATTTTTTTATAAGAAATATATTTACCACTTAACACTAAATTTATCCGTCGATGTTAGAGTTTTTTTAGCACGTCTGAGGTTATCTTATTGCCTTAGAGACACCCAAATTATCTTTATATGTGATTATCTTTCTATACCACTGATTAACTAATTCCCAAACGATCTACATCAAATTTTGGCATGGCAACCTAGAGATCAGGTACTATTTACAACTTCTGGGGGAGAAAAATCCAATCAGTTAGTAAATAATGTAAAATTCCTTAGAAAATTTACTGTTTTACGCACCTGCACCAGATACAACAACCATACCAGTATATCCCAACGATATCAAAAGCTATCGCTAGGGTCTAAGAAGAATGGAAGACAAACAATACATCAATCCCAAGGAATAAAATAGTTTATCTAAAATCTAAACTAGGTCAGAGAAATTGCATCTCCCCCATTTTCTTTCCGAGTAACCATCTATTACACAACAAAAAGAAAACTCTACGAGTATCTGCAAAGCATTGCATCTTCAATTTCTAACCGCATTTATAATCTCCAATTTTCGAGTGCTAGATTTCACAGAAAAAGTTATTCACTCTTTACCGCGTGTTGGATGCGCCGCAGGAACATGAAAGAAGCGAAAAAACCGACCGCGCCGAGCATTAGGAAGACTGCAAAGCAAAAACAAGCTGTGTAGCCAAAGAAGAATGCTGTCTGCAAGAAACCGCTCATATTTGATTTCCAGTAGAATAGGATACTGTACAGAAACATAAATACGCCAGCTGCCCCCCCGCGTAAAATTGACCTGAATTAAAGAAGGTTAAGATCGTCATCAAGACAACACAGGAGGTATTATACTAGGAAGAAAGAAGAAAAAGGACGCGTTTGCGCAGGGTCCGGGGAGAAGCGATGCAAGATGCTGAATATAAGCATGGTGCAGACCCAATGCATGAAGATCATCAAATTTTTGGGCGTTAAAAGTACAACTACGATCAGACTCATGCTTCTGAACTTAAAGATCTTAAACTTCTGATAATACATTCCTCTCACTTGCAATTAAAAATCTTACACTCATATAGCGTATCATATGGTGATGGACAGCACGTAAACTTCATATCAAACCACAAAAAATATAAAAGGGTGTTCCTGATACACTAGACTACCGCGTTTATGCAGGATTTGGGGAGAGACCGGATCGTTTTGCGATCTGATGTAGTCAGTCTTACCCTACACTCTGTGTAAGAGCTGTTTCTGTGGCTCGAACACATGACCTCAAGGTAACAAAGCAACAACATTGCCAGTTGGTCCAAGGCCCGGCCTCATACCACCAAAAATATATTATCAACATATTGTTATTCTATCTTCTAAGAAGGCAATACGATTGCAGGAAATATATCAAGCACATCTACTAAGTCTAGTATATGCATGACAGACTAGCTAATAAGTTCCACTGCAAAAGATTTATTTGATAGCTTCTGCAGATAATGACGTTAGTATAAGAAACGAGAAGACAATTTCATGATAGCATAACAAAATGAGAAGAGAATTTCATGTCATTTTGGATCTAATAGGTATAAAGTCAAATGTAATCAACTTTATATCTTAAGAAGAAAACATTTCGCATCTATTGAGGCCATTAGGGGTGTTAAAGAACGAAACCGAACCGAATACTAAGTTTTCGAATCCGGATTCATATATCTAAACGAACTGTTTGGCTCGTTTCGTTTAGCTAAACGATTGGTTCGAGTTCGGCTCGATAACACTATAACTGTTTAAACGAACCTAATAGTTCGCGAATAATTCGGCTCGTTTTAGTAAATCAACCCAAACAGTTGTTTGAATTCGGCTCATTTACAAACAATTACTGAACGAGTACGAACCGAACTCGCATGCAAACTCTTCGGTTCGTTGAACCACCCTAGAGCCATTATGCAAAAAGGCAGACAGATTGACATAAGCACCATCAACATTGTGCTGGACAAAGAAGCAGCAATTTTGACAGACTCATCAACAAAAAAATGATTGATAAACTCACAGAAACCAACAAAAACAACTCCTCAAAGACAAGCCACTTATTTTACTTATTACTTCTAGATGCCCATCAGAATAGGCCTTCCACTTACTGAAACACACAAGCAAACAAGTAAATCAGTTCTTTCGGTAAAATACCTCCAACACCATTTATAGTCATCCACCGTGAGCTGAAAGTATGTCAAAATAACGCTTAAAACTGCAGTAAGTTGGATAAGGATTATGAATGTGATGAAGAGAACCCCTGTAACAACAGAGAATTTGTATCCCCAGAGGCTTGAATACAGCAGTTGTAACTCAGGGGCCATTGCACTTAGAGGCAAAAGCCCTCCAATTAACATCTCACCATAGGTTTTCTTGTACCATGGCAACGACGGAATGTCTCTTGGGACTTTCTTTATAACAGAAGCTACTGGAGATCCACATTTGTACTTATGTCCAAGCATGCCACCAATAACCAGTAATGGGCTCCCAACAAGCACATATCCCAAGAAAACTACAAACATTATCCCGAATGGAAGCACTTCTATTGCTCCAATGTATACACAGAGGAGGTTAAGGATGAACACCACTACAACAGACGGACACAGGAAAAGAAGGCTGGCCACAACACTCCTTTCCTGAAGAGGTGAATATCCATGTTATGCTGGGATATCATGCTTTAACCAATAAGAATACAGGAATACATATGCATTACCCATCCAACTTCAGCGAATGAATTGCAGAAAGAAGCAGATATATAACCAGAGATTGCATGAGTAAGAGTATAAGTTAAGAGCAACCAAGAGTAGGTAGAGCCATGGCTGTATGGATAGACGATTCCAGCAAATGCCAAAGCAAATAAAAGGAAAACCCTGCAGAAGAATACAGAACATGGTTCTCTAAGTAAGAACTCTTGAACTGGCAGAAAAGTAAATTGCAGTTTATATCATAACTACACTCAGGAAGACTTTCAGTGGCACCAGAAAACTCACCCTTCAAGACCTGACAGATGCATTGCAGAAAATCAAGCCAGCACAAGCGTACAGACTCATACAGATATAGAGAGCAAGGTGTTTGTTATAATCTAGATTGAAAGAGAGCACAAATTGCTTATCTATGTACCAGGCAAAAGAGAACATCATTAGGAAATTATCTACATCTTATGCAAACACCAAACTTGGTGGGTCTTGAAGTGCTGCAGCTCACCAACACTTCATTACCTTGGTTTTATTCACACTCAGATTAATGTTTACAAGTTGACTTTACATGAGGATTCAAAATGTATTTAGAACTAAGAGATAAAATACTTCACATAAGAATTCAAAGTGTATTTAGAACTAGTCTGAGCTAAAAACCAGGAACAACAAACCATATTGAAGACCAAATCACTCAAAATAATACAAACCAACTGGAAACCATGCATGCCAGAATTGTTTTTCAAACAAAAAGAATCTTGGTCTGGATTGGGTTTTCCCCCAAAAAAGAATAAAAAATAAAAAATAACACCAACCCAAATCCGAACCAAACCAGTCCCTCATCTTAAGAAATGCTTGTGCCTGTGTGTTGTATAAATGTGTGCGCACAAAAATATAGACATTGTCTGTGCATATGTTGGTCTTCATTCTACATGCATAAGCAATGTTAGGGACATTAGCGTCGTTCTGCACATTGATTGCTTCTAATGTTTACTGGTAATATTTTAGTGATTTTCATCTTGGAGGATTATGTGCTCATTATGAGTTCAGTGTGTCTAGATTTTTCTTGTAAACTAAAAGTACATTTTGCCTTTTTGAATGCAGCGGGAACATTTTCAAGCCACAAGAATTTCCGGCAATGTTTGCTGTTTTAGGCTGGAAGAAAAGGAAAAGGAAAAAAATACTCATACCAAAGCCAGACCTGATCCAAACCAAGGCCCAACAGAAGCAAACCATTGGATTTCCTAGTGAGTTGGTTTGGCTTGCAACAATAATTTACAAACCAGTTCATAAAAGACCTATCCATATTCAGGCGTATTTGTATCAAGGACATAATTATTGGTCCAACTCACATAATCAATAACTGAGTGCCCGTGCCTACAACAGCACAAAGTAAAGGCATGTTACGAGGAGATCTCAGGACATCACCATGCACAAATTTCCAGTCACTATCTTTATCTTCCTCCTCATCTCCTGCTGAATGTCTGGAAAAGAAAGGAAATTAAAAAAAAAAAGGTAAGGACATGAAAAAGTACTACACAAAAATGTCAAGAACAGCAACAATTACAACATATGATTACTTCCTGAGATTGTTTTTGAGATGCCGGAGAAAGAATAGACATATTCCCACCAGGCATATAGTTATGCCTATTGAACTACTCAATGAAAACCAATGAATTTTTTGATGAGCTGGAAGAAGCGAGGCCCTTGAATATTTCTCCATTCTGCTTTGAAACTGAGTGGAGGTTTCATTCCAGAAAACCGAGTATGTAAAATCAACATCAATGTCAATTTTCTCGGTTATATCTAATGAATGATTTGGATCACAAAAGGCACTTATTTCTATAATTTGGTTGCCACTATATAAAACATCAAACTGTACATGATTGAAGAGAAAGTATTTAGGGCCTTCTCCATCAGCAGCCAGGTCTCCTGTTTCAACTTTCCCAATGAAACCCCAAAAGGGAAGATCATCATAATACATTTGGAAATAATAATCGTTCGCCAAAGCATCTCTAAATTTTTCAATATCGCCGCGACCAAGTTTCTTGTGACATAGGAGGGCATCAGTTTTGGCCACTTGAAATTTCAAGTCGTATAAACTGTTGGTCAAATAATCACCACTAAGTACTTCACCAAATGTTCGGGCTCTTGGGAGGAGACTTTCTGTGAATGTAAAATAAGTAAACTTATGACTTACACAAGATATATGATTGCTTAATGCTAAGGTTAGGAGGAACCACAACATTTTTCAAGTAAGAATTTTATGGGAAGATCTTTGGATAGAGAGAAATTTGACTTAATTTCTAAAGTGTAAACTCTTCAACACAGATGAAAGGGAATTACACCCTGAATCAGAGAGATTTGACTACGAACTCTATTCAAGCCAGCACCAACATTCTCCTAAAATGACACAACATAGAGTTTGGCGCAAAATTTGACTTCAATGACATGGTCTGATGCATCTGCAATAAAATTTAACTGCTCACCTGGCTGGCAGAATGGTAACTCATAGTATCTGTAGGTCTCGCTGCAAGAGAACACCCATCAAAACATCAATAAGACTACAACAGCAACAAAAGGATGTGTTCCATGACGGTTGCATGTTTATACCAGCCAGTTTCAGTAATACAAAGATTGCATCTGACAAATTCAATCATACAATGCATGCGTTGTGGTGGTTACATTCTATGGACTAACCTCCTAAACCATAAGTTAAGTGATGCAAAAGAATGTGAGCCTTGAGACCCTTAACCCTTCTGTTACTACAAAGAGAGACAATTGTCCTGATGGTAAGAACTCTCAGAATATTAGCAATGAGGAAAATCAATAAACACACTAAAGGACGGAATATCAAATAAAGGTGTATGGTCTAAAATGACACCTCTGAACAATAAGTGGTAATTATGCAGCCAAGCATTAAGGAATGCCCTAAAAAAGGGAGAAATAATATTGACTGAGGGTAATTAGGAACTAGTTATATTCCATAATGCTCCTTCAGAATATGTGATTAGCAGAGAAGTTTACAAAGCAACTCATGCATCAAGGATTAGCAGGGGAAGAGAACAAGAGATTTACGATACATTCAAAATAGTACTTCCGAGGCATTGGACTTTGAATAATAGAAAATCTAACATTTGCCTAGGTGGAACACAGAAGGAAGAACAAAGTTTGGTGGTGAGAGGCTCTGAGTTCTAAAAATCACAAGTTTCAATTGTAAGTTGGTAGTCAAAACAACGCTTAGAACAAAGAGGTGAACCATATATTTTCAGCATATCATTTTGATAAATGTTTTTGTGGTCAGCAAGTTTTTGATATCCAAAAGTGTAGGTAAATGCAAAGCTTGTAGCTGTTAAGTTGGATACATATTTCCTCAATCACCTATGTTTTCCGTCTCTTGACGCAGAAAGAAAAAAAAAAATGAAGAACATAAGGGAGGAGATCAAGTCACCATTTCATGCACTTGGAGAAACTTCAGATTATGAAATAACTTAAACTGATACTCAATTAATTATCCACTTCCTACATTGAAATACCCATAGCACAAGAGATCTTCACTAAACTCTATGTTCACTTCATCAAGTTTCCTTGATTCATGTAGTCCCCGTGAGCATAAAGGATGATGCTAAGCCAAAAATATCTGAACTACTCTGAAGTTCAGTTCCATAATGACATATGCCCAGTTCATCGACAGAATTTATAATGCCATAATCATGGAACTAGAAAATAAGGACCTCCATTGCAAAACTAATAATAACTACAGAGCAAAGTCAGATACATGTTTCCAGCTTAACTAAAAAGAAGTTACTTCAGTGGTTATTTCCCTTTCTGATTAACATGCTTCCAAATAAAGGAAATGAAATTGCAAATGTCAACTCTTGTAAAATTTGCTAGATGTATTTGTTAATATTCCTGTTCCCAGATCAACACCCCGAAAGCCATCCCTTTTCTGTGAATTCCCCTTTTTAATATTTTGACCAAACAAATCTAAACATATGCTTCCTTGGCATCCTGGGATTTCACTGAATCACAACTGGAAAGCTCCCATTTCTGATCTAAAGTTCAACAATCAAAAATCCCACTTTTTGATTAGAAAAAGAAGCCAATGTATAAGGGGGAAAATTATCCAGAAAATGAACTTTTATGCCTGAATTAAAGAGACGAAAGTTCCTAAAATTCTTAGAAACAAGTAGCGATGAAGAGGAGATACCTGGGATTATTTGAAGGACCTATTTTATTAACATAGAGAGGAACTTCATCTCCTACATTGTAAGTGTGATCAATGGGTGAAGTGGAGACCAAATGCAGCAGTTGAAGAATTACTAGAGAGAGCAATGTCTTCAGCATCTTCTAATACGGCCTATAACTAAAGAATGAAGGGAAAATGAGGTTTTCTTTTGTTGGTGGCGGCAAATTGAGAGTAGATGACGGGACACCGGGTAGGGGGAAGGCGGAGACTTTGAAATGTAGGACGGAGAGCAGGACCAGGCCGGACGGATATTCTACCATCCGTACCAATGACGCCGTTTCATACTCTGACAAGTTAAACATACGCCGTTTTGTTCTGGATGATATGAACCAAGCCGTTCGGTTGTGCGGTTCGTTTGGCTCGAAATTGAACTCAAGCTCGGGTCGGATAAAATGTTAATGAACATAGCTTGAACACCTTTTTCTGTTCGAGTTCGGTAAGTGGCAGCGTTCGTTTAAGCTGTTCGGCTCGTTAATGTTGTTCGTGAGTTAAACGAACCAAGCTTGAACAATTAAATATGTTCGTTTAAATAAACGGATAAGCTCGAATCGTTCGCTAAGTTAAATGAACCGAACTTGAACAACGCAATGCTCGGCTCGTTCGGCTCGTTTATAGCCCTACTCCTCACCCCTTCTCCTTACCACCACATACATAACCGCCCGTCAAGTGTACTTTATTCATCCTCATACCTCTTGCTGGTCATCTATCACACAGCCTCTCCACTCCCCTAATATGTTCGTGTCACCAAGTCCTTTTCTCACCCATTCTTTAACGTTGAGAAGATCCAAACCCCTTTTACTGTTGTAAGGTACTAAAAATTTTTTAAGATCATGATCATCCGTCCAACTAAATATGCAATTTGGTGTATAACTTATCAAATCAGAAAAAAAAAATCTGACTTAGCAAAGAATGGTCCTACCATGGTTTTCTAATTTAATTAAGTTATACACCAACTTGTATATTTATTTGGACAGATGATCCTAACCCAAATTTTGATTATGTGATATGTGCACCAAAGTTTGTTTCGTCAAAGTTGACCATAATATAAACAGAGCCTTTTTTTAGTTTTAACATTAAAAAAACTTAAACTTTATGTTACGGTCACGTTTGGTGAATCAAACTTTGCAATATATCCTATTTAAAAATTTTGGTCAACCAGTAAAATATTCTCATTGTCTTCAGACACTGGTTAAATGTGTTTCAGTGGATAAGGTGCATTTATACCTTGTTAGAAAACAGAAAGATATGTTGTTTTGATGCTAGATACACCACATATTAATGTGGCAGTTAAACTGTAATACAATGTATGGCAAAACCTACTTTAGTATACCATAAATAAGGTGAATGTCTTAACCTATCAACTATTTAGTGCCATAACTACGGTGTACATGTGTATACATTCTTTATAGTTGTCATCTTAATCGATCTCTACTTGACAACTATGATTGCAGTGCATAAGTCTTCTTTTTACTAATTTAGTAAAAAATATCACATTATGTCATGCTTATTTACGTTATTTAGTAATTTCATTTGATTTACTCTCCATCTTTTATAAAGACATCTTTTGTTAATACATGTCTCTTCATTAATCACAAACTGGAAAATGATAGAGAAGTACCTTCAGACAACATATGAGCCTTTCAAAGTTCGAGAAATAGTCAGGCTAATAATATATCTGTTTGTTAGTTTAGTTCTGTGTTTTTTATTTTACTTATTGTCTTATATCATCAACTGTTTTTCATGGTCACAATGCATCAATCGAGGACATCTTTGAAACCGTCTCAGGGTCGCAATGCAGAAGTCGAGGACATCTTTGAAACCCAAGTCAGCGCTTGTCCTTCTTACTTCTTATAAAGAAGTAAATAGGTTGCCAAATAAAGTACTTTTATGGTGTGGTAAGTTATTTCTCAACTATTATGAATAGGGTATATTATTTCTTGGAAATGTACTAATCTATCTTTTACTTTTTCATATAGAGCCGGAGTCTTGTTAGAAGCAAACTCTCTATCCTTTGGCATAGATGTATTGTTGTTCTGTCTCTCACCCTCCCCAGACCCTAGCAATAGATTTTGACGTTATTAAGATATGTTGTTTTTGTGTTGTTGTATCTTCTATTTTTTGTCATGGGTACACGTACTTCAAGTCTTTTGAGGCATTTGCATAAGGGTTTCTTGTCAAGTATCTGCCAACTTCCTGTTCCGGGGTACATGGTAAGGCGACCACTTAGTTACTATCTGCCAGTTCAGTAAAGCAGAGTATTAAGTTTTGATCATATATCATTGCAGTTTGGAAAAGCTATTGTGTGTTCTGACGCGGCAGCTGAAGCTGCAAGTTATGGTTTTACTGCAATAAGATAAGGGATGATAGATGGAGATGGAGATGGTTTGACCATGTCAAGAGGAAACATATAACGGCTTTTGTCAGAGCAGTTGAAAGCTTCATTGTAGAGGGGAAGAGGATTAGACATGACATATTAGATTTGAGACTAGAGCAGTGGAGAGGTGTTTTAGAGATAAAAAACTTAAGGATTAGCCGTTATACGACCGAGTATCTGCACTGCGACTTCAGCGGTGTAGCCGACAGTGAGAATAGTCAGTTCACCATCGATGGTCAAGTGGTATCACAGGTAAGTAAGTTTAAGTACCTAGGATCATTTGTGCAGCAGAATAGGGACATAGATAGTGATGTAGCACACCGAGTTCAAGCAAACTGGTGTAGATGGAGGGCGGCTTCAGGGGTGCTGTGTGACAAGAATTTTCCAATTAAAAGAAAAATTTTATAGGGTGGCAGTGCGACCTGCAATGCTATATGAGACAGACTACTAGGCCATCAAGAGGTCACAATTGCAGAAGATGGAAGTGGCAGAGATGAAGATGTTGAGGTAGATGTTCCGAGAAAGGTTAGACGTGGTTAGTATAGCAGATAAGATAAGAGAGAGAAGAATGAAATGGTTTAGGCACGTCAATAGGAAACATACAACGGCATCGGTCAGAGCAATTGAAAGCCTCATTATAAAGGGAAACATGAGTAAAGGCAGACCCAAACTGACTTGGGATGAGCAGATTAGGCACTACCTACTAGATTTGCACCTCTCTGAGGACATGGTCCAGGATAGGAGTTCATGGAGAAATAAGATTAAGGTTAACGAGGTATATGTCATATATAGGGACACCTTAGAGCATATTTAGGGACATAGATAGGCATAGACAATATTTACGCTTTAGGTTGACTTTGCACTTGTTTGTTTATGTTTTACAGTTGTTTTGCATTATATGTATATATACAAGTTATGTGTATTTTAATATCGAAAGGCTCTTCTTGGTATTTTCTGAATTCTCCACTAACACACTAGCACATCATATCTCTATTATTATGTTATTTATGTAGGTACATATAGAGTCACGGGTCTCACTGGAAGCAAACTCTCTATCACTTGGGACAGAGGTATTGTTTGCCTACCACTTACCCTCTCCAGACCACAGCGATAGCTTTTGCTGTCGTTGGGATATATTGGGTGCAGATGATGATGATGGTGATGATGATGAGTGTGCATGATAGGAGTTCATTGAAATATAAGATTAAGGTAAACGAGGTTTAACCAAGATATAGAAACAACTTAAATTATCTTTAGGGGCTTAGATAATCTCTATACTTTAAGTAACTTTGCATGTTTGTCTTTGACTTTTATTATTTGTCTTTCATTATTTACATATAAAGCGGGAGTCTAACTGAAAGCAAACTCTCTATCTTTATGGAGGTATTGTTTGCCTGCCTTTAACCCTCTCCAGACCCTAGAGATAGATTTTCCCTTCGTTGAAATATACTGGGTAGGTGTTGTTGTTGTTGTTACCGTTGACAGACGTGAGAGTGTCCTTGTGTGAGAAGATAACTGAAATTTCTTCCCCTCCTGAGGTAAGTCTTAACAAGTGGAACCAATTTGGATTAATGTGTGTTAACAGGAGACGAGAGTTTGAAGGAAAGAAGATGGGAATCATAGGGCGTGGGAAGAACACAAATGATGAATCAGAGCATTTCACTTGGAAGGATGATATTGAAGTGCCATGTGATCGGCTGATAGAATCCGACCATAAATATAGCGTTCTTGATTATGATGAGTATGCTGTGTATGATCCTCACCAGGTTATTTTTTCTTCTCTCATAGATCTTCATTTATATGAGGATCTTTTAACAGCATGTTGCAATGCCATAACTACCTGGCCTTTACCATGTGTGTATCAAGTTCTTGGTGTCGGTGAAGTACGAAGAGATGGACGTCCAATACGATGTTGCAGAATTAAGGAAAGGCTTTGACAAAGAAGTGGGGATGTAGATAAGTGTTTTGGGCCGGCCACTGATGCAATCTCGGTTACACATGATGGGTCGTTTGTTGCTAGTGTTGTTGTGGATTGGGATCTCCTCACCCCCACTTTCCTCATCCCTTTTATGACTACGCGACACGTGGCAGCAAGGGAAGGTGGTGAGGCTAGATGAGGGTCACCTGCATCTAGCCTCACCACCCCTCCTTGCTGCCACGTGTCGCGCGGCACGCGTTATCGCATCCCCTTGTGGTGAGGGGATCCTATCCCGTGCTGTTGTTGGAACACTAGGGATGAATGCCGTTGATGATTGATTTTGTTTGTATATACCAAAGTCTTTGGTCTGCCATTTGCTTTTTCTGTAGATTGTAGTAGTTATTAGATACCTCTTGTTAAGAACGTTTGTTTTGGCTTTTGAATACGTGACGTTCTAGAAAGATTGCAACACCAACAACATTATCCCATTGCTTTAGAGGCTTTCGCTTATGTCGAGTATAAAGGGTTTGAATGTAAGCAACTATACCCATGTGTTAGAAACATAGAGGTTGTTTCCGACCCATAATGAAAATTACGTCAAGATGTGTCGATCAACTGCTACTTTACAATTAAGGTTGTTGAACGAACCAAACTGTTCGTGAACTGTTCGAGTTCGGTTCATGTTCGGTTCGTATTCGTTCGGTAACTATTTTTTAACGAGCCGAATTCGAACATGTATTCGAGTTCGTTTAGTTAAACGAGCCAAACTATTCACAAACTGTTCGGCTCGTTTAAACAGTTATAAGGTTATCGAACCGAACTCGAACCAATTTTAAAGTTCGTTTAGCTAAACGAACTGAGCTGAACAGTTCGTTTAGCTAAACGAATCCGAATTCGAAAACCTAGTATTCGGTTCGGGTCGGTTCGTTAACACCCCTATTCACAGTATAAGAAGCAAAGCGCAGCTAATTTAGCGAGTCATTTTGCTTCATTCCATCGTATTCCAAAGTCAATAAATAGCGTGTCTCACCCTATTAGAAATGTAAAGTAGAATCAAGAAAGATTGTTTCCAGGATATTGATAAAGACATCAGGTGGTTAACCATACAACCTTTTGTGATTTTATCTGATTGTCGTTTACAATTATTTGGTCACAAGATCAACCGGCGTGCGATGCCCGAAAGGACAAGTTGCCGTAGAGCTTTCTCTTTTTGGACCGTGCCTTCAGAAAAGACTCAATGGAAGATCATATGCATGATATTAAAATGCTATACTTTAATGCTTGGCCCGGATTTATTTGTACCATTTTTGGGACATGTTACCTTTGTTTTCTATTTCTCAAGGAACATGTCAAAATTGAGCTCGCAATAGGATAATTTGAGGTAGCAGTTGATCAATACAGTTTGACACAATTTTCATTACAGGTCATCGGAAAACAATCTCTGTGTGTTTCTAACACATAGGTATGATTGCATACATCCGACTTTCCACACTCCGTCATAGACGAGAGCCTATGAGGCAATGGGGTTATGTTGTTGTTGTCCGCATCATCACTGAACACGACCTGATTGTACCGTTGCTGTCTCCTTGCATGTGTTTTATGAGATCCGGTGATCTTTATGAGCTAGAAGGTGTAATGACGAATGTTCAAACAAGTACTTAATGCTTTATCATGAATGAATGAATGAGACAAACAAGGGGAAGTATGCAAATTTCTATGTAAGCAAGTTGCCTTTCAATGAAATCAGTTCAAGGGATAGGTATAATACAAAGTGCATTCCCGCTCCGAGTTTGGAGAGGGGCGGATCGCTTCGCGAACTGAGATACGCAGCTTTACCTATATTTTGTGCAAAAGGTTGTTTCCGCTGGTCGAACTCATAACCTCAAGGTCATAAAAGAGATTGGTATGTAACAAGTAATAAGAATTTCGAACCTCAAATCAGAGAAGTTTTATGTCGTCTTTTAAACAATTAGTCTGTCACAAGTAGGAGTAATTGGTGACCTGATATTACTATCTATCCGTAAAATGGATAGTAAACTTGATTCAGATATACCTTTGTGTATCTAATCAGTTGAAGGGAATTAGTAGTTCTTGATGCACAAGCATTTCAAAATTTGACTAAAGAACCATATTTCTTGAATTGCAATCTTAAACTTGTGCTAACAATGTTTGCTTGCCCTTGGCCTTCGTTCGCTAATTTCTTTCCAACATCCACTTTGTGGAAGTACTCCACTCTTTCATCAACAATTGAGTAAAGAAAAGTATCCAACAAAAGACTGCAAACTTCACAGCAAGAACAAAAGTATGTATGTATCAGTGGTATATGGTAACAGGAGGGAACTTGAACTTGTCTGAGACGAATGGTATTACCTCCGGTCTAGACACCAAATCATGGTACAGATCATACTCTGCCTCATAATCATGTAATCCCAGCTCAGCCCTCTGATTAGTATGGTAATGGTGCTTAGCATCACTTGATTTACCAAACCCAAAAATGCTAACTTTGTCACAAACCCCCACAGCAAGCATCACTGCTTGCATACCTGAGGAATAATGGAAATTTGGCCCATCATGAGTAGGACTCCAATCTTCAAAGTCCTTCCCAGTAAGCTCAACAAACCGCCTCATTGAGTAGTACTTCACAATCCTGGCACACAACATGTCAAACCTTGGATCTGTAACTATTAATGGGGCTGTGTGTGAAGAATTACACAACATGTAATCCAAGAGATGTGCAGGTTGGCAAACGTACATAGCCATTGGCACATGTAATCCATATGGATGACAGAAACAAGTTTCCCTCCTAGCACAAGAATGCAAAATGTTACTATTCACAAATGAGATGCTGGTTTTCTTCCCCACATTGTGCTCAAAGCTACCAATTCTTGCATTGTTAAGCCTAATTACAACTTCATGACTATCAATTAACTCTCCATAATCACTCTTAAGCAAAATCCCACTGTTTCCCACAACAGCACAAGATCTATATTTGTGCAATTTTCCATCATTACTCCCATTCCTCAAGGCCCTCACTTGGTTCATCAAATCCAACATAATATCATATTGGAATCTCCTGTTCCTAGACCAATCTTGCAGAAGTCTCCTGAAGGTCAACCACACCCGGTGATACTCCGGTGACCGAAGATTCACCGGTAGACCCCTGGCTGAGCTGGCTCTAACGTAAAAATGGTTCTTCCCAGAAGACAGAAAAGATCTCTGTCTGCCATTCTTTGGCAAATTCCCTTGTAATAACTCCTCAATATCATGCTTCAACTTGGGCTCAGCTATATCAATCGAAGCATACCTCAAAAGGGTTTCATTAAACAACGGAAATTCATTGATTTTCATAAAAGATGTCTCATTTTTCGGCTGGAAATAGCAATGGGAAATCGCCAAACGTACAATCAGCACTGCTGCTGCTACCACTAAGAGCAGTATGCTCAACAAAGGTCTGACCTTTTTCATTTGAGGTCTTGACAAGTTCCAATTATTCTTACTGTATAGCTAAAACAAGATCCAGAGAAGAGACCTGCCCACACTAAAAACCAGTTCTACTGCTAAAGAACCTCAAAGGAGATTATGTGCAAGAACTTGGAGAAAAGCAATATACGAATCTGATTCATATTGCAACACAAAAGTCACAGAAAGCAGTAAAAAGTGGAATTATGTGCTAGGAGACTGAAATTTCTGAACTTATCGTTCAATGTTTGCAGCTACATAAAGAAAAAAAGGATTTGGAGTGGATTGGAGCAAGGGGATGGCCAAAAGAAATAGGATTCTTGAGAGAGAACAAAGACCAACCAAGTAATTAGACTGGATATCACCTTTTGGATCAAATTAGTTAGAATGGGTTGTTTGATGAGCTTGTTGAATCATGAGATATATATGTGTGCTTAATGGGTGTGAATGAGCTATAAACAAACTGCAGAATTTGATGAATCCAAAACTGTGGTAAAATTGATTTATTCAAGAAAGGCTGCATCTAGTGGTGTGTTTAATTATTGAAGGGATTTTTTTTAATATATATATATATTCGATCGGTAGGGACGCATTTCTCAAAACAAAACAAAAAAAAACGGTAGGACGCCGGACGCGGTGGTTTCAACAAATCAGTAATTTAATTTTTTTTTTAAGAATGATAAATGTATAACTTTTTCTAACATTAAAAGGCACGGGAGATTCTTCCCACGTTCAAATCAGTTAAAAAAAATTTCAGATTCGGAAGCGTTTAATTTGAAATATTTTAAGAAACCTGTATCTTTTTTACTTCTCTGGAGTATTTGCTCAATTGGATTAAACTTGGCCGCTGTTGGACGATGTTTTCTCTTTTGTATGGTTTGGACAGATTATGCATGTTGCGGAACTAAATGGGAGTGTCATGTATCCTATCCTATTTGTGCATATTCGTCATGTATCAGCACATGCCGAGTTGCATGGCTAAGTTGCTTGATAGTAGTGGTCGCCTTAAGCTGCTCATGCCGGTCAGACCAGAGACACCTTGGATGCTGGGTCCATAGCCAACCTACAGGACATGATCGAGATGTATGCTATTACTGAGGTGACAGATGCGACTGAACTCAAGGTTGAGGCTAAGGTGATGTATATGGCTGGGGTGTTCGGCCTTCAATGCCTTTGGATGAGACCCTTATCGGCGTCGAAGGGATGTCCTGCGTTTCATGGGAACGCACCGACTTGTTTGTGTATTTGGACACGACAGCTAATAGGTGTGAATGAGCTATAAACAAACTGCAGAATTTGATGAATCTAAAACAGTGGTAAAACTGATTTATAGGAATAATTACCTTTTCTCCATGTGCTTTAGCTAATTTTAGGTTTGATACCATGATGTTTTATATTACATACTTAACACCTTTAATTTTTTGGACTGATAAGGAAATATGACTTTTTCAGGTGAAAACCGCCGGAAATGCCTTAAAAATAAAGATATTTCGGTCATTTCATATTTTTCACCTCATACTTCCAAGCTCCATCTTATGCAGGTAGAGGGGGGTCTCACTGGAAGCAGACTCTCTATACATTGGGATAGAGGTATTGTCTGACTACCAGTTACCCTCCCCAGACACTAACGATAGTTTTTGCTGTCGTTGGGATATACTGGGTCCGGATGATGATGATGACTTCCAAACTCCACCTTCTAACCTCCATTTCCACCATTCTTGTATACCTCTCTATAGTCTTCTCCCGCCTCCGCTAACTCTCCACTATCTAGCCCTCATCTCATCTCTTCTCCCTCACCTCCTTCGTGTACATAATTTTTTATCCAGACAAATAATAGGAGTTGTGGGCTTGACTAGATGTTTGTTTGTTTGGTCAAAACGACCTATTAAAAGTCGATAGAGAAAGAATGGATGAATAGAAAGTAGGGATGGGTTCAGATTGAATGATTCTCTTCGCCATTTAAATGGTGACATTGGTCATACTAAGTTGTAATAAAATAATGAATATGTTTGTATTATCGTTCAAAGTTGAAAATATTATATTAGATTTGAATTTTAAATCTCTTCATATGTATATATATTCATGTGAATATATTCTTCATATGTATATATTCATATTGCGTTCCATTTTTTTTTTTTTGGAAAAAAGGAACTTTATTGCATTAACTTGTCAAACCATATACATAAGGTTGCAAAACAAGCAAATAAGGACCAGCCGTATATGATATGCCGCATTGAAAACCTTGTCAAGGAAAACCACCCTTGTGGATAAAACTTTGGTCAAGGAAAAGCGTACATATTCATACGATTGGTCGTTCTAACTGTAATCTAACAGTTGCCGTCTATGTCAGCTATCTACGTCATATGTATATTTTCATATTGCGTTCCATTTTTAACGGAGTCAAGAACACACTATTTCTTGACTTTAGAATATGATAGAATAAAGCAAAATGACTCACTAAATTGGCTGCGCTTCTTATATTGTGAAGTAGCAGTTCGTCGACACAGCTTGACGCAATTTTCAGTGTGGGTCATCGAAAAACAACCTTCCACCTTTATAATGGGTTAGGATCCTCTCACCCATTTCCTCTCACATCATTTAACACTGCACGACACGTGGCAGAAAGTAGAAATGGTGAGGCTAGATGAGGTTACTCGCATCTAGCCTCACCACCCCTCACTACTGTCTCGTATCGTACGGTGGAGAGTGAGATGAGAAGAAATGAGGTGAGAGAATCTCGTCTCCCTTATAATGACTTAGTCAAATATGGAAAGACAAAAAAAGCCTATCACCATGAAAACCGTTAGTACCAAGTGGCTATTTGGTTTCAGCTCATTCTCCTCCATGCCCATTTGTACCGGAAAAAGGAAAGGGAAAAAAAAATACTTATCACAATGAAAGCCGTTGGTCCCTAGTGGCTTTCGATGGTTTCAGCTTTTCCTCCTCCAGCCTCATTTATACGTAATGGAAAAAAATTATTTTATTTGGATAATAATTACTAATTAGCTGTTCAATAAAACATAATTATTTAAAAAGAAATGTTACATGAATTTTGGATGATGATTGATTATCATATATTATACAGATAAGCTATACAATCCATTAATTAGAAAGTGATATATTATGACAATTGATAAAGATACACAACAACAACAACCATACTCATTATATTCCAACGATATCAAAAGTTATCGGTAAAGTCTGGAGAAGGTGAGAGCCAAACAAACAATATTCCATCGGATAGATAGTTTGATTCCAGACCTGTCTCTATATGTACCTTTGTGTTTGATAAAGACACACCCAATTTGATAAAGTCATGCATTCGTGTTTGAATGAAACTTCTTTCAATGGAATCATACTTCTTAAGATTTTTCTTTTTCTTTTTGAAATTGAGCTGAGTTTTAAATCAACACGAGCTAAATGGGATTTAGAATTCTTGGAGAATTATGATAAAATTAATTAATCATTATAACATACTTAACAATATGGTTTTTTTCTCAGACATATAGACAAATATGTAAAATTGTGTTTGCATGTATAAGTGTATTTAATATAAAGACTCACTTCCATTATTGAATCTCTTATTAGTTAAACCATATTAAAATTTATTCAATTGAAATTTCAAAGAAAGATATAGTAGAGTTCGAACTTTGACATGTCAAAGGAAACCAAATATGCAATGTTTAAGAACTTTCCAACACATTATTATTTTGCTTGTCCCCATATATATATAGAGAGAGAGAGAGTTGCTTTCTGCACACAAATTAGCAGTCAAAAATAGCAAGGCGGATTAATCAAAATTTATTGATTATTATAATACAATTCGCTAGTAAAACATCAGGAACGTCACAGTTTTACTGCAGGCACGCAACTTACAGTAGGGACGGATGCCACATCATGAGACAATAATCTAATACGAGGAGAAATGCCAACATGTGAGATAAAGTACATGAGATACGTATAATATTGACATATACAACTACAAAGGCCACATCATGAGACAATAATCTAATACAAAGAAAAATGCCAACATCTAAGATAAAATACATGAAATACATATAATGTTGACACAAACAACTACAAAGGACACGTCATGAAAGAGTAATCTAATATGAGAAGAAATGCCAGCATGTAAGATAAAGTACATGAGATACGTATACTGATGAAGCCGGATCTTCACCAAGGGTCTAGATGACCTCGATTCAGCTATGTCAGTTGACGTAAAGAATTTGTCAACTGGAATTGAAAATGTGTAGCTGGAATAGCGCCAAATATCCTGCACAAAGTAGCACAGGTCAGAGGTCCCGGGGGGTTGGCCCTGGGAAAAACCCTCCGACGCTCAAGTCAGTTTGGGCCATATCTCATTGAGATTATAATGTAAAAGGGTGAGTTAGGATTTTCTCACAGTATTTACCGAGGAACAGAAAATATAGGTATACTATGAAGTAAGAATGTCTCAACTGCTCTCCCCCTTCCGCTTCGTCTTGGTTCCCTCGCTTTTATAGACTTTTCCGCCTTTTTCTTCTGATAGTAGATAATAGGATAAGATCTTTGCTTGGGGCAGAAAGCCTAGGATGCTGTAGGTCTGCTGATGTGATCAATAGTCTGTTTGATGTAATCAATAGGTCGGCCTGATTAATGTAACTAGTAGTCCGGCTATTGTGACCTTGGCGTGTTATATAAGAATAGCCAGCTGTAGTCACTATGTTTAAAGAGTATCTGTCTGAGGGTCCCACGACATAATATCTTGGCAAGGTAGGTTTGCTGTGGTATACAGTCGAACCTTGCTGAAGTGCGTAACTTGCTGTGGTACACAACTGACCTTTGACAAATCCCGAAGCATTCGTCTTGCTGTGGTACACAACTAAGTTTTGTTGTAGAATATGATTAAATAGTGTCTGGATGAAGTGGCCCGAGGTGTAGTATTTGAGCCATATGCTGAAGTTGGCGCCGAGGTGAAAACCTTGGCATATTTTTTAGTGAGAGTGTTGGGTTGTTCTACTAAAGTGCGGCTGAAGCTGAACTGCCATATTTAGGCACTGAGCGGCCGAGCTGCTGAATTGCTGTACCATAATATCTCAAACGCCAAGCCTACTGAAGTTGACTGTTATTGACTAACAGATGGTTCAATTGTGGTTTATCATATACTGTGGACATATACAACTACAATGACCACATCATGAGACAATAATCTAATACGAAGAGAAATGCCAACATGTAAGATAAAGTACATGAGATACGTATAATATTGACATATACAACTACAAATGCCATATCATGAGACAATAATCTAATACAAAGAAAAATGCCAACATATAATATAAAATACATGAGATACGTATAATGTTGACGTATACAGCTACAAGGGCCAAATGGTAAATGCCGTTTTTCTTTAAATGATATATATACAGTTGAAGTGATCATTGAATTTCAATTCCAGTTTTGACATACATGAAATCAATTCAAGTGAAGGTAAGCACAGTTGAGGATAAGTAAAATAAATAAGTGATCGAGAGTGACTCGAACGCCGAATGAGATCCGGTACAACAACATATGGATACTAAGATGCAACGAAACAAAGTACAACCGTCTTAGAAGCTTTTGCTTATGTACGGTATGAAGAGTTAGATACATGTAACCATACTCATGTGTTAGAAACATACAAATATTGTTTCTCAATGACCCATAATGAGAATTGTGTCAAACTGTGTCGATCAACTGTTAGTCACAGTATAAGAAACGTAACAAAACAAAGTAATATATACTATAAGAAACGTAACAAAACAAAGTAATATATACTATAAGAAACGCAACAAAACAAAGTAATATATATTATTTTACTTTGTTACGGTGTAATAGCTATATCATAAACGAAAATCCGATACCTGTTCTGATTTTTCTGGATTAGGAAGAGCAAAAGATATATGCCACGTTCTTCCGTTGAAGCCGTGATGTCCATAAACTAGAAACCAAACGGCAACTCTACCAATTGAAACCTACATGTGTTTGTTTTGGCGTTGGTGTTAAGATATTTTGGTTGTATTGTCCTTTGGAATAGTAGCCTTAAATTTATGTATTCGGTTGTCTTGACTTTTAAAACACTAAGCTTATAGGAGCATCAATGTTATAAGAGCATCAAAGTTATGTATTTGAGGTGTGTTGTATTTGCTTGCAGACAAACAAATGGTAATGAATTTTGGATGATTTGGTGTTCATGTTATTTGGTTTATGTGCTAATTTTGGGTTAGATTTCATGTTGCCTTTTTTGATTATGTGAAGCAAAGGGGGGTATTGGTATGATAGCAAGAAATGCAACTGATGAAAGGTTGAGCATGTGACATTGTTGTGTTCTTTTTTCAATGGGATGTCGGTATGCTATCAAAATATTGAGATTGTCCTGCTCTTTTTCGAATTTTTCCGTTAACGGATCGAACCGAATACTGGGTTTTCGAATTCGGATTCGTTTAGTTAAACGAACTCTTCAGTTCGCTTTAAAATTGGTTCGAGTTCGGCTCGATAACCTTATAATTGTTTAAACGAGAATTGTTCGGCTTGTTTAACTACACGAACCCCAATACATATTCAAATTCGGCTCGTTAATAAATAATTACCGAACAAATATGAGCCAAACACGAACCAAACTCGAACAGTTTGTGAACTGTTCGTTCGTTCAACAGCCCTATTTCCCTCCATATGTTGTCAATGAGAGCGGGCTTTGGAGCAATTGGTAAGACTTGTGTCCTTGAGGTTACGGGTTCGACCCGTGGAAACCGGCTATTACATAAAGTGTAGGGTAAGTTTGCGTACATCAGATCGCGAAGCGCTCCGGCCTTTCTCCAGATTCTGCGCAAATACGAAAGCATAATACGCCGGAAACGACATGCTGATGTTGTTTATCAATTGTTCTGTTCATCCTTATGCTGTTTGCGGCTTGCGAGACTTGCACTAATCGCAAAAGTCGTTAGCAGATTAGCGATATTTAAGTCCTAATCAATTATGTTTCTAGGTTTTCTATTCAAAATCATGTGTAGTTGTAGATAGGGATGTAAACGAGCCGAACGAGCCGAACATTGCATTGTTCAAGCTCTGTTCATTTAACTTAGCGAACGAGCCAAGCTTGTTCGTTTATTTAAACGAACATATTTACTTGTTCAAGCTTGGTTTGTTTAACTCAACGAACAACATTAACGAGCCAAACACCTTAAACGAACGGTGTCACTTACCGAGCTCGAACAGAAAAAGGTGTTCAAGCTCTGTTCATTAACCTTTTATTCTAGCCGAGCTCGAGCTCGAGCTCGAACCAAACGAGCCGAACAACCGAACGGCTTGGTTTATTTACAGCCCTAGTTGTAGGATGCTTTCATGCTGCTATAGGATGTCTTTCAGATTAAAATAACCAGGGTTTATCAACTATAACATAGCACCCGCATTCATCTTTCAAGTGAAGACAGACAATCCAGAACATACAACAACACATCAACAAGTTCAATTGAACAAATCAAAGACACATCCATAAAATGGGTAATAATTGCTTCGTTCATTCATAAAAATGATTAGACATAAATATACAACAATATATATGCAAGCTTGAAGGTCAATAAGCTTCATCTACTATAACACATTCAAGGACATAAATGGTTCGCTAGCTACGGAGATTAGAATCTTGACTGTTTCTTTTGATAATGTCACTTTTTCACATGTAAAAAGAGAAGACAAAGTGTCAACTCACTTGTTAGCCCGTTTAGGTCATCGCCTTGACAGTCTTACTGAATGGTCTTGGTCATTACTACATGATGTAAACGCCGCTTTTGGCAAATGAAAATTAAATGAAATTCCACCTTTTAAGATAAAAAAACAACATCCAATTTTCCAAAAAAAAAAATAATCATAACATCCACCAATCAACAATTATAACTACTTAGCACAAAGCCCAACAACTAAAGACACAACATTATTCCATCCATTATATCCAATTATTGTAACCAAATACACCATTCAATCCAACTGCAATAACCAAAGAGGCAACATTATTCCATCATTTCATTAAAAATTGAGTAACAATCACACAAGCATCAAGAATAGCTGGGTACAAAAGGCACTAACCAATGCATACCAATCCACAAGCCACAATTGACCAAATTGAACTAGAGCAACAACAACAACAATCATACCCAATATATCCCAACGACATCAAAAGATATCGTTAGGGTCTGGAGAGGGTGAACGGCAGGCAAACAATACCTCCATCCTAAGAGATATAGAGTTTGCTTCCAGTGAAATTCCCGACTCTATACAACTTGAACTATAAAAAGTTATAAAATATTAGGTGGGTACAAAAGGCTATAATTGCATCATTCACCAATACATACCAATCCACAATCCATGAAGTACTACAAAGTGTCAAACAACAATACTTTAACTAATACCGAGTCATAATCTATGATAGTGATTATCCCAAACCACATTTTGCTAAGAGGTGGCACTAGACTAGTGTGCATATTGTAAGCCACCTTTATTCATTTGGCTATGATTTCATTTCTAAGTCCAGCCATAAATTCATCTGTAAATTTGCCGTTTGGCTATATATGAAAATTTTAAATTAAAAAAAAAAGTCATAATCTCTGCCTTCCAATAACAGTCACAAAATATTCTAGTGAGATAATATTGTCAACACAAAAATGTCGCCTTCCAATACAAAGTCACAAATTTATCAATTGAAGTCGTGTTTGTCTTTGTTTCTTTTATATAACAGGCCCATTGACTTCTAACTTCCTTGACACACTGATGGCTTTGTTTCTAGGACTTCTCTTGAGTATTCCTGGTTGGCTTAATGTTGTGTAATTGGAAACCATTGTCTGATGTTGTCCTAGACTTCTTCTCAGGGTTGCAATTGCCATGTCATTACCATTCCTTGATGTTGTCTTGGACGACTTCTTGGCTAGGTTGCAATTGCTGTGTCATTCGCAACCATGTCTTGATGTTGTCTTGGACTCCTTGGCTGGGTTGCAAGTCAAGTTTCTGAGACTCCATTAGGCAGACGTGTCTCCTTCTAACATGTTTTTTTCCTCACTTATACATAATTAAAGTTTAGTAAGTATACTTTGTATTAATAGGCAAATGATATACCAGAAAAGACACTTACATTGGGAGCTTGAGATGTAGTTGCAGACTCGACTGGAGTAGTATAATCAACTGGTGTTGGCTAGACAATACTAGACTCAGTTTCCTGTAAATTTATCAGTAAAACAAGATGTTAAAGACATAATGTAGGAAAACAACTGAATGATATTAAATACAAACATGATTTGCCGCTTGTGATGTTGACCTATGATAGCAACTTCTACTGTTATGGCCAAACTGTTAACATTTTCTGCACTTGACAGTCAATCCCTTCCTTGTAGATGTGCTTGCTGGTATGGGCTCATTTGGGTTTCTTCTTCTAAGCTTCTTAGGCATTCCTCTGTTTCCTAACAAGTAGAGGCAACATCTCTCATTGACCTGTCTCCTCCCAATAGTCAATTAGTGGCATGGGATACACACTAAAGGATTAGCCTAAAATGGGATAAATTAGTCAATGGTGAGGAAAGTTGGGGTGAGGAGATCCCAACCCGCCTAAAATGTAGTTCTCTATCTTGTACACAAATCAACATAGTTATGTATTTCTCCTATGTCAAAATTTATAGCAGCTACGGCATGCTGACGTGGGATGCCGAGTAGCTCAAACTTCCTATACAGGTGCAAGTCTTCAGTTGAAGATCCACTACGTAATATTTCACTCCACACCCAACTCCAAATTTTCTCCCACCAGAATGCTCTGTAAAACAAATTCTGCTCTTTAAACTTCTCAAAAAAAATTTTTGTACATTAAGGCCAAATGTTCTTGAATACAAATCTATCCACTTCCTTTTGCTGCATATCATCCTCATAATCATCCTTCTTATCCATTCCATCATTTAAACAATAGACATGCATCTAGCATGTAGAATGACAATGTTAAAAGACTCATTCAAATTGTTTAATAACATGTCACATTTGCTTCTAACACTGAAAAAAGCTCTGCTTTTAACCTACTCATTCAATAATATGGAGACCTCCCCAAATTTCTTCTTCAACATTTAACCTACTCTCGTCATCAAACAATTCATCATCCCCTCACAGCCTATTATCATTCTCCTCTCTTTGATATTTCTTCATCACCATCAACAAATCTCAACTTCTTAAATGCACCTTCATATTCACCTGCTTCATAACTTCTACCATCTGTCCTGTGTATATCTTCAGATTCACATTCACCATTAGATAAAACAAGACCTGTACGGGATACCCATGAACCTGGTCCCTCCTTACAAGCATAGAGTTCCAAGAATGAAGCTCCTTCGTAGTAGCACAACTGCACAACTGAAGTCTCACATCATCATCATTTTTTAGTTCAACAACCCCATTCTTTATGCCTCTTTTTGGTCCATAGAAAAACATTATAGGACCATTACCCTCATCTGCCTGAGCATGTATATCAAATAGGAGTTTGGATTCCCCATCCCATTCCCCACCGCACGACACGTGGTAGCAGGGGTGGTAAGGCTAGATGAGGGTCACCTGCATCCAGCCTCACCACCTATAATACCACGTGTCGTGCGGTAAAGAATGGAGTGAGAAGATTGTGTGTGAGAGGATCCCGTCCCATCAAATAGGGTTTAAGTAGAGTAAAAGGAGGACTCCAACTCTCAATAGTGGAGTACCAACCGTCTTTATGACTTATCTTTGGGCTGTATTCGAAATGGCCCTTCAGATGTAACCAAATTTCAATACTGCCATCCATGTCTACTCACCACCTGAGTCAAGTCAAAAAAAAAAAAAAAAAAAGACAGGAAAAGCATTGCAAATAAACAATAAAGCATCATATTCTAAAGAAACATCAATAAAAATATTCTAGCTAAACTGATGCCTAATGTCATAAACTAATCAGACATGGCATGAAACCCCATGTAGTCAAAATCCTCGGACCCATCTACAGAACAACAATTTTTTACCTTCCAACTAAACATTGAATCTCCAGACAACCACTAGAACCCTCAATTACACTATCACATACTGCATTTGCAAAATTTCTCCTAGCATACCCACATGCAAAGTCAGTTAACCAAAAAAATTGCTCCCAAAGCATAGTTCAGTTGGTAATTGGGTTGAGATTTGATCTAAGAGGTCAAGAGTTCGATAGTGTTCCTTTGATGCCAGGCAAATGCCTGGTTTGTAGTAGCCACCTTGTGGGACACTGCATAACTCTTCATCCAAGAGGCCGCTGAGCTCCTGATTTGCATTCTACACGATGTTTCTTGGGCTAGGACACCAGAGACACGAAGATGAGAGATTTAGATTTTTGCTCCAATTAACCAAAAAATTGCTAAAATTAATAGTTAACTACAAATAAACATACCTGAATGTTGCGTCTTTCGCTCCACTAACAGAGATTTAAGTCGAAACCCTAAACAGGCTTATTCGATGTCCTTTTCAAACGAAACACCAAAATCTGCTAGCTTTAATCCTTTCCTCTACAGCGAACGGTCGACTTGGCAATGCAGTAAATAGATTATTTGCTTCGATCGTCGATCCCTTGCCCAAAATTTCCTCCTCAAATGTTCCCCCAATTTTGCGGAGTTTGTCCCAAAAACCCTAGGGTAAACTGTTAAATGCGTTTGTCATTTCATGTTTTTTAACCCAATTAACATTTTAACCCACTAAGGGCATTTCGAGTTTCGACTATAAAGAAAATACTCCTGTTTTTTCACGGAAAATAATCGGTATTCTTTCGACCTAAACTATTAAAAGTCTATTTTAAAACGTGTAGATGTCTAGTATTTACTACATTAGATTTTAGCGTAATTTTTCAACTGCTCCAACCGTGGCTGCCGTTGGCTTCTTCCTCTTCTTCGATCTTCACGCGTCTCTAGCCATCGAAAATCGGATGGGATCCTGCAAGGCCAAGTATGAGGTCAAAAATGAGGCCGCGAATCCGGTGGCGCCACGTGTCCCAACTTGATTATTTAAAAAAAAAGAAATTTTTATAGATGACCATCTATTAAAAAAGTTGGGACACGTGGCACCACCGGATTTGCGGCCTCATTTTTGACCTCATACTTGGCCTTGCAGGATCCCACCCGATCAACCATCTCTGTTTTGAGTCAATCTTTTCAATTTCCTCCTTAATAGAGAAATAGAAGAAAAATCTAGGTCTCAATTAATCTTCCATAATTTTCCTAAATCCTCAATCCACTAAGAAGAAAAAGTCCAAAATTCTAGGGTTCCATATTTTGCTTTCGATTTTCCCCAATTCCTTTTTCCTGTAGAAAGTTGATAGCTTTTGTATGATAGATCTACTATGTACTCGAATTTCAAAGAGCAAGCGATCGAGTATGTGAGGCAAGCAGTTCTGGAAGACAACGCCGGGAATTATGCGAAAGCGTTTCCTTTATATATGAACGCGTTGGAGTATTTCCGAACTCATTTGAAGTACGAGAAGAATCCTAAGATCAAAGAGGCGATCACGCAGAAGTTTACTGAGTATTTGCGGCGGGCGGAGGAGATTCGGGCTGTTTTGGATGAGGGTGGTGGTGCGGGACCTGCGGCTAACGGGGATGCAGCTGTGGCTACGAGGCCGAAGACGAAACCGAAGGATGGAGGGGATGGGGGAGGAGATGGGGAGGATCCTGAGCAGGCTAAGCTGAGAGCTGGATTGAATTCGGCTATTATTAGAGAGAAGCCTAATGTTAAGTGGAATGATGTGGCTGGATTGGAGAGCGCCAAGCAAGCTTTGCAGGAAGCCGTGATTTTGCCTGTTAAATTTCCACAGTTTTTTACCGGTTAGTATTCTCACTTTCTCCTTATATTTTTCCTTGGAACTTTTTTAGGTTTTATTGTTTCCAATTTAATGTTGAATGTTGTGATTTGCGTGGTTAGCTTTTGATGACACAGTTTTTTTTGGCTGATAATTATTGGGTACTTGATAATTTTGTTGATTTAATTGAATTGTGTGTGAAAATTGCATTTAACCCTTCAGCGTAGCCGGGGAGAGGCTTCTTGTGCTTAATTCCTAGTCTGGACTCGTTGTAATTACTACTCCCCGGGCTTCAGCATGACAGTTTCTTCGAAGCTTTGGGGCTTGGTGGAGAAGTGCTGGGTTAATTTGAATTTCCAAATTTGTTGTTAACTAATTGCTCGATTTTAATTTTCTGTCTTTTTACAATTTCTTTAATTGCCGCATACTTTAGTGTACAATTTATTCTTTGATGCTTGTAGGTAAAAGACGGCCATGGAGGGCTTTCCTTTTATATGGTCCACCTGGAACTGGAAAGTCATATCTAGCAAAGGCTGTTGCCACTGAAGCGGATTCAACATTTTACAGGTGAGTTTTGTGACCCTGGAATCATTGGTTAATTGTTTGCAGTTGGGCAGGCACAATTGATTATATATTTCGTTCCGTTGTTTGGAAAACCTGTGCTGGATACTTTTCTGTAGGTCTTTTATGTGCTAAAGTACTCTTTTCTTGTATTGAAGCTGAATTCTGATTACAAATGCTATGGCAGTTTATTGGTCAATATGGATTCTGTATTTGGGGAGCTAGGTCTATTAGTCTGTCATGTTACTTGTTTCCATTGTGAAAGAGTTCATTTATGTTGAGTAGTTTCATTTGGGTATCTCTTGGATTTTTGAATGGGTCGTTACATTGGAATCCTAATGGGATTGTTATCAGATTGGTGTTTGTTACTTATTTTTTCTTGTTGGTTTGGTGCACTTTGAAACTTTTCTTCTTATAATTTTCCCTTAAGTGAATAGTTCATATATTGTAGCAGTGGTACTGGAAGCAAACTATCCATTCATATGGAAACGATAAAAAAGAAAAAAAGGAAAAAGCAGGCCTATGTAGACCTGGACCTCTCTCTCTCTCTCTCTCTCTCTCTCTCTCTCTCTCTCTCTCTCTCTCTCTCTCTCTCTCTCTCTCTCCCCCCTTGTTTTATTCCAATTGTCTTTGCGTCCTCTGTCTTGTTTTCCTTTTGTAAAGAACCCTTTACAGGGAAAGAGTTACCAGAGACATTTTGTTACTCCGCTTTTATTGTTTGTTTATGCACTTGATGTTCCTCAAAGCGGTGGTTTCTGTCCAAAATGATGTTGCAGCTGTGGGGTCCTCCATCACCACCACAGTTTTCTTTTCAATTTTTGGTTGAAAATTTATGTATGTTTTCTTGCAATTTTCTATTTGGTATTTCTAGTTAGCAAAAACTTAGAAAATTAAGTTGGCAAGTGCCAACTGCTGTTTTTATGTAGTGTTTCGTCCTCTGATCTTGTATCAAAGTGGATGGGCGAGAGTGAAAAGCTAGTTTCCAACCTTTTCCAACTGGCTCGTGAAAGTGCTCCTTCCATCATTTTTGTTGATGAAATCGATTCCTTATGTGGCCAACGCGGGGAAGGAAATGAGAGCGAGGCCTCTAGACGTATCAAAACCGAGCTCCTTGTGCAGATGCAGGTAATCTAGAGTGTTTTGCATTCTTCCATGTCTCTTTTAGTGTCTCTGTTCTTTATTCGGGTGTCTGCAAGCTTTGTCTCATCTGCCTCCTCTTCCTCTGCGCCCCTCCTCTTTTTCCTCTTCGTTCTTGTGTGTTTTATTGAGTTTGGTTTTGTTTTTTCTTTTTTCCTGGGTGGAGTGGGGGTGTATCCATTCTTCCTTGGTGAAATGTACTGCGTAAAACCATGATTTCGCTTCTAATTTCTCCTTTGTTCCTCCCTCTCACATGCTTTAATGTGTCTCAGATTAGTTTTTTCTTTAGGTTTCAGTCTAGTCTCATGAAGTAGTTGTTCCCTCAAGAAGCATCCACAGAATTGTTGACGTGATGGAGAGGTGAGGAGAGACTGTTGGTGGAGTGATGGAGAGGTGAGGAGAGACTGTTGGTGGAGGGAGGGACGGGCTATTGAACTGAAGCTCTTACAATTTGTGGGAATGCTTTGACATTCATGTCTTGGAATACGTATTATCATTTTTCACAAGGGAGAGTTACTTTCAATTACAGAAAAAATGGCTTCGAAGACTCAGGGATTTGCAGGTAGGGGTTTTAGAGTAAGGAAGTGCTGTGTGAATATTTGCAGCTTGGAAATGCACTATTGTCTCCTGGATAGTGGTAATTGAAATCTAAGAAGTCATACAGCGTATAAAATTAATTAAGGAAAGGAAGGCTTTGCTGTTGAGGTGTTCCTAATACTGTAACGAAGGAAAGACTACTGAGTTGCAATAGCGAGTAAGCTTGTATACTGTGGTATACGTCTTTACTGCTTAACTATACGTAGAACAGTTGCATATACTTGATCAACATCCTTAGTCCGATTATCTGTAAAAGAATCAAACACTGTTAGTTAGAACTTGACTCTTCATTAAGTAATGTGTCTAGTGGAGATGTATCTTTAGAATCAAGTTTGGGAGGTAGATTTCCTATTTTCCCGAACCTCTCCCTGATGAATACCTTGTTAAGGGGAAAAAATAGAGCATGAGAACTAACTTAAACTATCTGAAAATTCTGTATCTTTTAAAGTCCATTTGTAAGTCAGATGCTTTCTTTACAGAAAGGGAATGCAATTATGCTTTATGTAGCTGTTATGCTGGACATAAGATGCTATTGATCCAGGGCTACCAACTGTCATATGGTACCACATGCACTTATCTGCTTTCCAGAGTCGACAGTTACAGTTATGTGCAGAATTTTATAATACTTCTTGGCCGTCAGAAATAGCTTCCTACTTCTATTAAGTGTGTGTGAAGTGGGTGCGATCATACCAGCACTAATGCACCGGATCCCATCAGAACTCCGAACTTAAGCGTGTTTGGACGAGAGTAGTACTAGGATGTGTGATCCCCTGGGAAGTCCTCGTGTTGCACTGTGTGAAGAGGGTGTGTGTGTGTGTGAGAGGTGACTGAATAGATTACTCCTCAGGATACTTGAAGGTATTTGAGCATGAACTGCTGGTTAGGTTAATAATCTTGATGCCTGGTTAATTACAAAAAAAATCTTGATGCCTGGTTCTGACTTTGCATTAAAGAAACAAGTGATCTCCTGTAAGAATGTGATGCTTAAGAAACCTGCCAAAAAAAGGTTGAAGGAAACGATGGTGTCTGCTGTGTGGACAGGAAAGAAAAGATTCTAGTGAAGGAACTGTGCCTTGCGAAGGGGTTTCTGCAGCTTTTTCCCACCAAACAAATAAATTTTTTTATCTGGTTGAGAGAGAGAGAGAGAGAGAGAGAGAGAGAGAGAGAGAGAGAGAGAGAGAGAGAGAGAGAGAGAGAGAGAGAGAGAGAGAGAGAGAGTGGGGACTACTTCAAACAGTTAAACAAGGTGATGTTCTCTATCACTTCTTAATTTTTCACAGATCTTTCAGTGGCTGTTCTTACTTCTGTCCAAAAATGGGGGAAGTATATGGTCGCCTTTCCCTCACCCCCCCCCCCTATCTCCTTTTGTTTTCCTTTTTCTGAATTCAGCTTCATTTCTTTGTCTGGGGATGTGTGAAAGGTATGGTTACCTGTGATGAATCATTAGAACCTCAGTTGCCAGTTTCATGTGGAGTTCTCTTGGGGCGGCTGTGCCAAAATTTTCTCCGGTGGTTAGGTTTCATTCTCATTATTTTTTGTTGAGGTGTTGTTTAGGTCCACTGTCTCTAATGTCCTTTCATTTCCTTGATGTGAGGCTGGTTTTCTTCTTCAGAATTCTTAGTCTGACTGCTCATGTAGTCAACGTCTTTCTGGTTAAGAACTTAGTTATGTATAATATCTGGTTTATTGCCTGCTGAGTTCAGAATGGTAGCATTCTTAATTTAAATTTTGATCCTCAAAAAGGATGAGGTGTGTTAAATGCTCTTCAAAGGAAATGCCTTTGCTTCATTTTAATGTAAATCATTTCTTACCATCTTAATATTGAGTGAAGTAGAACGACTTCATTACACATCTGAATATAAACTCAAATAAGATGATTACTCTGAAGTTTTGGCCTTGTTTCCCTCCTTGCTAAAGCATTAACCTGGAAGTTGTCTTGTCACAGGGAGTCGGTAACAATGATGAGAAAGTACTGGTTCTTGCTGCTACGAATACTCCTTATGCTTTGGATCAGGTAAGGCCTGGAGCATCCGTGTATGTTAACATGTCACTTACCAGCTTTAAAGGGATGGAATGTTTTTGTCTTGTCCTATAATTTGGGGCTATATCTGTTCCAGCATGTAATTCTGAGGATTGTGCTGCTGCAGTTTATTCTTTCAATTTGGTGAAATAAAAATGATCTTCTGGTTTAAATTCCTATTGTTCTTTACAAAGGCTATTAGGCGGCGATTTGACAAACGTATATACATTCCACTACCAGATCTGAAGGCACGGCAGCACATGTTCAAGGTAAGCTTGTAGTGATATAAACAAATTAGAGTGCAGAAGTGAGTGTCAACGTATTTGCATGAGATTGAGTTTTCTGTGTCCCCCGAGCTGCCTTTTACTAGTTTTTGTTTTTTATTTCAGGTTCATTTAGGAGATACTCCACATAACTTGACAGAGAGCGACTTTGAAGACTTAGCTCGTAGGTCAGAGGGCTTCTCTGGGTCTGACATTTCTGTTTGTGTAAGTTGGGATACTTAGCTTGTTGACAATAGCTTATAAAGGAAAATACGGGAGATGTTATCTGTTTAAGATTAATGTGTCGATGAATAACCTGAATTGACAAATTCTTGATATGTGTCAATGAATAACCCGAATTACAAATTCTTGAAATTTAATTCTTTGCGGTTCACCAGGTCAAAGATGTGCTATTTGAACCTGTAAGAAAGACACAAGATGCCATGCACTTCATCAAGATGCCTAATGGTACATGGATGCCATGTGGTCCAAAGCAATCTGGTGCGGTGCAGATAACCATGCAGGAGCTTGCTGCTCAGGGACTTGCTGCTAATGTAAGATAAGAATGTTATGCTCTCCCTTGTACTGTTTTTCGATGGGTTGCACATCAGAGGTTATGCTGTTCTTTTACTTTGCAATAATAGGTTATTCTGTTTTTTGCTTTGTAATCGTATGGCTTTCAGATGGTGGTTTGATTCTAGGCATATCATGAGCAAATATAGTTTGCTGTGGATAGGCAGATAGGTTTTTTTCTTTTCCTTTTCTCTTTCATTACAAGGGAAAAAAAAGAAAAAATGAAAAGGAAAAACGCTTGGAGGGATTAGAAGCCAAGTCACTGAGATTGGGGAAATGCTAACTAATCTTAAGACCGATCCAATACGCAATTTGTGGGACGTTACTGCTAAGGGATAGGAAGCTGAAAATGTAAAAGTAAAAAAGAATAAGGTAGTGGGTTAAACAGTTTGAATGATGTAAAGACCGATAACTGATAATACTTTCCCTGTGAATGTGGTTGATATATGATCCTGTTTTGGGAAACCAAAATGCATGTTTTGAATTGAATGGTGACTCTCTCCTTACCAGATCGTGCCACCCCCGATTTCCAAAGTGGACTTCCACAAGGTCCTGGCCAGGCAGAGGCCAACAGTTAGCAAAACCGATCTAGAAGTGCATGAGAAATTCACGAAGGAGTTTGGTGAAGAAGGTTGATGGAAGCAGATCCATTGGACATATTGCTGTCATATGTAATTTCATTTGCATTTCTAGAATTTGGTTATACTTGTGCCTTCTCTTGGGGCGAACGAAGCCCTAATTACTTCTCATTTGGGTGTAATTATCAAATTGGAAAGAATCCATAATATAACCCTGGCCCCCAGATGCTGAATTTGATGTAAGCATAGGCACCATAGTTTCCTGTCACTTGTGAAAGGGTTTGCACATTTACATCTGTTATTCTGGCTTATGATTTTCACTTTCTAGATCATTGGCAAGTGACTCGTTTTCTTCATCAATGTAAAATTTTCCTCTTGGATCCTTGGGAGCACTAGCAGAAAAGCATAAAACGGCATTGGAAACATTGCAAGATATGTTACAACAACATCACCTCAGGCTCTCGCCTATGGCAGGGTATGGGGTCAGATATCTGCAATCATATACATGTGTTAAAAACATACAGAATTTGTTTCCCGATGGCCCACAATGATGCGTCAAGCTGCGTTGATCAACTGTTACTTCACAATATAAGAAGCGCAGCCAATTTAGTAAGTCATTTTGTTTTATTCCATCATACATCTGGAAAAGTTTTCCTACTATTAGCATAATTATGTTGAAAACATGGTTGTTCTCTGTTGTAAAGTGGGAAGGTATCTTTGTTTTATGCATTATTATCGTTGAAAAAAAATAAATCATGCTATGAATTTCTGCAGTCTAACTTCTTAAAGATAGTACTCCTGACTAGGGCTGTAAATGAACCAAACCGTTCGGTTATTTGGCTCGTTTGGCTCGAGTTCGAGCTCGACTCGGATAAAAGGTTAACGAACAGAGCTTGAACACATTTTTTCTGTTCGAACTCGGTAAGTGGCACTGTTCGTTTAAATGTTCAGCTCGTTAATGTTGTTCGTGATTTAAACGAACTAAGCTTGAACAATTAAATATGTTCGTTTAAATAAACGAACAAGCTTGGCTCGTTCGCTAAGTTAAATGAACCGAGCTTGAACAACGCAATGTTCGGCTCGTTCGACTCGTTTAGAGCCCTACTCCTGACGATGGCAAAGCATAGATATGACGAGTGTTCCCATTTTGTAAAACAACCATCGATATCATCTTCAATTGCTTGTAATTAAAAATGATACTAGACGTCAATTTTCATACCAACTATCAAGAAAAGTATGCTGCGGTGCAATGACTTTGATACATACGCCCCTAGCAAAAAGCGCAACAAACAGGGAACCATGCTCTTAAATCGTTAGACGAGACGCCTCATGTTGAATTCAAGATCGAATCACCTCATATTGAATTCAAGATCGAATCAAGAAAGAATGTCGCTTTAATTAGAAAAACTTTGTTTCCGAACGGAAGTAGTGGAGCGAGCATGGAGGCGAGTATAATACCTGGAACTAAAGAGAAAAGCAGCTATTTCGCTATTTACTAATAGAAAGGGCCCCACCAATAGGGGATATTGAATTTTGAAAAGTCATCACTCGACTTGTCTTTGTTTTCTTTAAATTTTCCTGACGCTGCACCATGCACTAAACAACAACAACATTATTCCATTGGATTAGAGGTTTCTGCTTATGGCGGGATACGGTAGGGTCGGATGTACGCAACCATACTCATGTATTAAAAACGCACAGATGTTGTTATCTGATGATCCATAATGAAAATTTAATACACATATGTTGTTTTCTGATGACTCATAATGAAAATTGCGCCAAGCTGTGTCGATCAGCTGCTACTTCACAATATAAGAAGAGTCATTTTGATTTATTCCATTACAATAATGTTGGAAAACATATTCAATGGAAATGGTTAGTTATTTTTTCTCTGTTCCTCCTCCCACAATCCTCTTCAGCCATTAGTTTTTAGTATATGTAGTTACGCGGCTGACGCGCCAACACAGACGTTAAGGACCAAGGACTGGAACCTTGCATGTTGGGCAGAGACTCCATCAATGTCCATTGCTGCTATGCCTGTCAAGAAGGGAAACTTGTCAAATCGCTCAGGATAACTAAATTGCATACAGCTCGCGAGTAAGTATTTTTGGCAATGCAGCAACAACAACAATCATACCCAGTATATCCCAACGACAACAAAAACTATCGCTAGGGTCTGGGGAGGGTGAGAGTCAAGGAAACAATACTTCCATCACAACGGATAGAAAGTTTGCTTCCAGTGAGACCTCTGTTGAATGATAATGTTTAACATGGAAAACATATCAACAACACACTGCATGAGAATGCAAGATCACCTGAAGGGATCCTCACAAGGTTTAGCTGCAAAGCATCAATAATTTGAAAATCAATGGGTTGAAACTTATAAAGACTTAGCGACATTACACAGTTCATGAGGTCATATGAAACTAGAGATCTCTCGGTCCAGAGCCTTATTATTGAAGTCAACCTTCAGATGTTACTGTAAATGCCTTGATCCCTAGGCGAACATGCTTCTTTTTATGTTAGTTGTTATGTTACAACAACAACAACATTATCCCATTGTCTTAAAGGCTCCGTCTATGACGGGGTATGAGAGGTCGGATGTACGCAACCATACCCATGTGTTAGAAACACATGGAGGTTGTTTCCCGATGACCCAGAATGAAAATTGCGTGTCGATCAACTGTTGCTTCATAATATAAGAAGCGCAGCCAATTTAGTGAGTCATTTTGACTTATTCCATCATAAGTCAAGGAAAAGTATGTCCTTGATTCAATTGGAAATAGAAAGAATGTTAAGTTGTTATGTTATGAACCTGAAAACGGTTGTGAAACTCACCAATAGGAGTTTCCTTTTTTTGACTGGATAATTTACAAACAAACAAATGGAGGTTTCGACAACGAGAGGCAAAGAACTCGTGTGTGTATGAATCTGCAGACAGTGTGGTGCAAGCATGTTGAGGAAGAAGACCAAGCTCAAACATCCTCATAGTCTGCATAAAGTATTGTTCTCCAGTGGGACATGCTGAATGTTTCCTTAACAGTTTTGGGTATGTCTTGATCATCTAAAGAACTTGGGAAGGTTTTAACCTAGGGACTAAGTTTCTTATATGCCAAAAAATCGTACAGTGGATGTTTAGTGTACTCTCTCACTCCTTTACTAAGGACATTGAGTGTGTTATCAATGAGAGACTTTGGTTCAGAAAGGCTATCTACTCCGATATATGGTTGTACATTGTCTATCTAGATTGTTTTCTTGTATATACTTTAGTTATATGTAATATTTCTCTCGTTGAATTCTAAGCATTTACAATATCTCTAGGTTCATTCCCTATACTATTTACTCTAGTTTCTTCTATCTAAATATCATTTTCCAGTGGTGTAGTCCTTATAATATCAATTATACTTCAGAAACTCTCTTGTTCAAGTACAGAATTGTTTGAATTAGGACTCTTAGTATAATATGAATGGTGTTCATCAAATGTAACATCTAATGTAACAAACATTTTCTTTGTAATAAGGCAATAGCATTTGTAGCCTTTCTAAGTACCCCAAATATCCAAGAAAGATGTGTTTAGTAGACCTATAGTCTAATTTACTTATCATATAAGACTGTATGTGTACATATACAATGCATCCAAATAAATTAAAAGCGAAGACAGAGAGTAGTTAATATAAAGATAATACTCAATTGAAACCTGTTCATGGTTATACAGGATAACATCCTAGATGACAACCTCTTGATCAAATAGGTAACAGTACGGATTGCTTCTCTCTAATAAAATTTTGGAATATTCATTGAAAACATGATTGTTCTAGTTACCTCTAAAAGATGTCTATTCTTTCTTTCAACCATTCGTTCTGTTGTGGAGTATATATAGAAGATGTTTGGTGGTATATACCAATCTCAGTCATGAAGTCTATTACTCTTTTTTCTAAGTACTCTGCACCATTATGTGATCTTAATGTTTTGATTGTAACCCCAAACTGAATCCTTATTAAAGTTACAAAGTTCTTAAAAATATGTCATACTTCTGACTTATGTTTCATTAAGAAAACTCATGTTACTCTAATATGACCATATACAAATGTGACAAACCATCTGTTACCATTTATGTTAGCAATCCCAAAAAGCTCACATATGTCTGAAAGCACTAGATTAAAAGTTTGAGTTGCCTTACAGATCTTAGCAGGATATCTGATCTTAGTGTGCTTAGCTAATTGACATACATTATACTGGACTTTTTTGAATCATCTTTTATAAATTACTCTGACATAAGCCTTTTTAAGTACATAAAATTAGAATGTCCCGATCTTATATAATATAACAAAATTAGGTCATTACTTGACCTTACACTAGAACAGGAATATTTTGACGGGCTATCTTGTTTCCTGAATTGTTCTATCTCGTCATCTTGCAAGATAAAGAGTCCTTTTAGTTTCTTAGCACTGTCAATCATCTCCTTCAAAGTTTTCTCCGAAAACAACACTCAGAGGATGAGAACCACATAAAACAATCATTATGTTCGATTATTTTTTTTACTGATATTAGATTGAAATCTGAACCGGAGACATGTAACACATAATATAAGAACAATTTATCAGTTAGTCTAACTATTGTTTTTTCAATAACTTTTAGTTATAATGTATTTGCTATTTTTCCTGACTTAGGACTAGCAAAAGATTCATAAAAGAGTAAAAGATTTTATTATATGTCATATAATCAGAGTCTTCTGAATCAATGATCCAAAAGTAATCATTAAAATGAAATTAAAAAAATGGATTCAAGAGTAATCCTTAAAAGCTTCTCAAAGAACGGATGCTATTTGGTCAAGCAAAAATAATAACTACAAAATGAAATTAGAAAAAAGGTAGACGCTTTAGGCCAGGGTGTTAATGACTAGAGCCGAATACTAGGTTTTCGAATTCGGATCCGTTTAGCTAAACGAGCTTTAAAATTGGTTCGAGTTCGGCTCGATAACAATATAACTGTTTAAGCGAGACACACAGTTCACGAACAGTTCAACTCGTTTAACGAAACAAATCCAAATAGGTGTTCAAATTTGGCTCGTTTAAGTAAAATTAACGAACGAACTCGAACCGAATACGAATCAAACTCGAACAATTTACGAACTGTTCGGTTTGTTTAACACTCCTACTTTAGACTAGAGACAAAGTAATATTGTCGCACATTGTCTGGTAACCAAGGCTAAGACTTTGCAAGAAGATTTTGTTGTATTTGATTATCCTTCCAATGTAATTTTTCATGTCCTGGTGGCAGATTTATCTTTATGAAATGTATATATTTTCTTATTAAAAAAATTCTTCTTCTTTTTTCTTTTTTTAACTTATAGTATTTTATAGTATCACAATTTTATTCTTTAGGATTGATTCTAACTAGGTTAATGTTATGATAGGCAATATACTAACTAGTTTCATGTGAACTGGTTTTAATTTGATTAGGCTAAGAATAATTAAGAATTTCTCCTATATGTTAGGTTAAATAACCGTATCATCAAGTAGTAGGTTTAAGCATATTACTTATTTTAATTTCCATTCTCTTGTTAGCCATTAACCAGTACGTATTACTTGATTGGGAACCAATAATATTATTTATTGTTATCATACCAAAAGCTTTTCTTTATTTTTTTAAAAAATTTAAAGAGGGGAATCGAACTCGAGATCCGGGAATGAGATATATGTCATTAAATCGATGCACCTAAAGGTTTTTGTGGCAGCTTTTCTATATATATATACGCATTCTAAATTATCTGTTTCGTAAGTTTCGTGGTATTTTTTCTTTGACTCACTTAATTCCTTTCCCTTTCTTTTTTCTCCTTTTGATAGATAGTTCCTTCCCTTTATTAGTTTATTTCGTCGAATTCAGGTTGATTCAGTGGATTGCAGACATTATTTGGTTCCTTTTCCTGAATAGTTAGGGTTTTCTATTGTTTCTTTTACTTGAGTCTTCAACTGAATTTTGCTATTTTTCGCAAGATTCTGTGACTAACCCACTGGGTACTTCTTTTTCCCCAAAAAAGAAAATAAAAATCACTGGGGCTTCCATTGGAATTTCGAGAAAGGCACCACCTTTCAAATGAACTCTCCATTACTTCTGAGGGTTTATGCTAAAATGAGATGTGGGTTTTCCCTTTTAATTTTTGGTTTGAATTTTGATAGTTTAGCAGACTAGTTATCGGGAGCATTAGAAGAAGAAGAAGTTCAGATGATTGCAGAAAAGCCCAATTGGATTAGGCATGAGGGAACTCAGATTTTCTCCATTGATGTTCAGCCTGGTGGGCTTAGATTTGCCACTGGCGGTGGTGATCACAAGGTGCTTAATTCTCATTAGAATTTCCCTTTTTTATTTAACTACCAGTTTCTTTTGGAAGTACATAGTATGAGAAGTTCAAGAAATTTGAAGAGTGCTGATGCAATGATTTAGTTGTTACATTATGGGGTTTGCAGATTGAATATTATCTTCTTTTGTCCTTCTGTATTACTTTTATGAAGTTAAAGTCTTGAAATTTTTTGTCTATGGTTTTAGTTCACAATAAAGTCTTGGAATCTCGGTGTTATGCTGGGATGGTTATCCTCGGTTTCTTTCGTTTCCATCGTAGGATGACTTTCAGTGCAAGAGTGAATTTGTGTATAACAATGGGAAAAGTTCATGTTCTCTTGTTTCTGTCTGCTATGGTCTCGGAGAAAATATGTGACATTTGGTTGTGAATTGTGTTGTGGTTAGCATTCCTGTTTCTGGAGCTGATACAGCTGGTATTCGATTTGTAGGTTCGCATTTGGAACATGAAAACTGTTGGCAGGGACTTGGAAGCTGATGCATCAACACCCAAACTGCTTGCCACAATCCGTGATCACTTTGGGTCTGTCAATTGTGTTAGGTGGGCTAAACATGGCCGTTATGTTGCATCTGGATCCGATGACCAGATGATTCTGATTCACGAGCGAAAGCCTGGATCTGGGACGACAGAATTTGGTAGTGGAGAACCACCTGATATTGAGAACTGGAAAGTTGCCCTGACGTTCAGGGGGCACACTGCAGATGTGGTAATAAGAGTGATACAGTCGCTAATAAATTCGTTTCTTCTGTGCATGTGCAAATTATTTATTTGGACTTTTGTCTTATCAGATGTTCTCCATTTCTGTTTGCAATAAATACTGAATAAGATATGTTTTATTCACTGTACTGAATTTCTCCTTGATTATCACTATTGATTTTTGTTCTATGCTTGAAGTAGGTGGATATTAATTGGTCTCCGGATGACTCATCTTTAGCTAGTGGCAGTTTGGATAACACAGTTCATATTTGGGACTTGAACAACGGCATTTGCACTGCAGTTCTCAGAGGCCACTCTAGTTTGGTGAAAGGAGTTGCTTGGGATCCCATTGGTTCTTTCATAGCTAGTCAATCTGATGACAAAACTGTTATTATTTGGCGCACAAGTGATTGGACCCTTGCTCACAGAACTGAGGGCCATTGGGGAAAATCTGTATGTTCTACTATGGGTTTGAACAATTTTCTTCTCATTCATAAGCTTTTGTGCACGCGCTAATATAAATGCAAATATCCATATTCAGTGTGTTTTGATTGCATACACGAGTAGGAATTTATCATAGATTTCATGAATTGGTCATCTTTTACTTTCTCAGATATGTTATTATATGCCTTCTGATGATAAGAACTTTTGCCCTCTCATTTCAGGTAGGAAATACGTTCTTTAGGAGGCTTGGATGGTCACCTTGTGGCCATTTCATTACTACTACAAATGGTTTTCAAAAGCCGAGGCATTCTGCACCCGTTTTAGAGAGAGGGGATTGGTCTGCCACTTTTGACTTCTTAGGGCATAATGCTCCCGTGGTTGTAGTGAGGTTTAATCATTCATTGTTTAGGAGAAATTCCAGCGGTGATCAAGACTTGAAATCTACATCACTTGGTTGGACAAATGTCTCCTCGAAACCTGGGGGAAAAGATTCCCAGCCTTATAATATTATTGCAATAGGAAGTCAAGACAAGACAATAACAGTGTGGACGACAGCAAGTCCTCGACCTCTTTTCGTTGCTAAGCATTTCTTCTCTTTAAGTGTGGTGGATTTGTCATGGTTAGTCACTCCTGCACCATTAGTTACTCACCCTTTTTTAACATGAGTTAACTTCTAGAATTTGGATACATACACATGAAATAGCTCTTGGATCCTTCCTCCCACCTGCTTATATATAGTCTCAAGTTCTTATGTATTTTTTTTGTGTTGCAGGAGCCCTGATGGATATTCACTATTTGCATGTTCTGCTGATGGTACAGTGGCTACTTTTCACTTTGACATCAGTGAGCTTGGGCATCGTCTGAGTGATGCCGAACTGGACGAGTTAAGGAAGAGTCGCTATGGTGATGTACGAGGTCGGCAGGCCAACCTAGCAGAAAGTCCTGCCCAGCTCTTGCTTGAAGCTGCAGCTGTTAAGAAAACTTCAAATAAAAAGCCCAGCTCAAATGGTACGCCGAAGCAGATAGCTCCAAAACCTTCTAGTGAGTTAGTTGCTACAACAAAGGTTCCTAAACCCCAAAATGATGATGGAAAGGGTAGTGAGGGAGCTGTAGGTGATGGGATAAAAAAGTCTATCCCCCGGATGCCTAGTCCTGTGGAGCAGAGAGAGTATAGACGTCCTGATGGTCGAAAGAGGATAATTCCAGAAGCAGTTGGGGTGCCTGCTCAGCAGGAACCTGTTTCTGGTGGTGCTCCGTGTCAAGCACTTGGCCTATCTATTTCGTCTGGTGAAAGGAAGGATCAAAATGGAGTTTTAGCTGTGGTCCCCAGTGCCACAGAAGCATCATCAAGGAAAGTATCCAGTGGGTGCTCTGACATAAAAGAGCGCTCAGGTGTTACTGCTAGAGCTACTATTACTGATAGCTTGGTCATTGAGAAGGTTTCAACCTCTGCAGGTAAAGATGGCAACATAAATGTAGAGCAGGCTGGACTGGTAAAGTTTCAGGACTCTATAACTTCTGGTGGCAATCTTTTGATAAGGGTGTTTGATAAGAAAGAAGGGGAAGAAAGTTTACCAGTTTGCTTGGAGGCTCATCCCAGAGAACAAGCTGTCAATGACTTTTTAGGGACATCAGCTACATCAGTGTTGAAAGAAACTGAAATTGCTTGCAGTCAGGGAACTCAAACTCTTTGGACTGATAGAATTTCTGCAAAAGTAACGGTCTTAGCTGGAAATTCCAACTTTTGGGCAGTTGGTTGTGAAGATGGAGCACTGCAGGTACATGGAAGTCCTCTGTTTTGTTGTCATAGTTCCTTGTTTAACAAAATGATTTCATTTTCTGTTTCCAAGATTACCTCTTCTTCCTAGTCTTATTTTCTTTTTCATGTGTTGCTTGTCATGTTTATTATCTGCTTCAATTATGATACCTTATAGAAATCATTATGATTCTCTGGTTTTGTTTACTTTTTAATCATCATGCGCCAAACAAGAATGTCAAGAAAAAAGGCATATTACAGAACGCGATACCACCGACTTTTTCCAAGGCTCTGCTTCTGACATGTATATTCCCTCTTTTGAGCATTATTTTCCCCCTTTTTTGAGACATCGTTATTGAGTTTCCTGTTTTTCATGACTCTGAATGAAGTTAAAAAAAACTCCTGATGACATGTGCTTTTGATCAATCGTCTATAAATGGTATTATACGTATTCAATCAAGCAGCTTTAATTACTTTGCATAGGGATTCATGTTTTATGTACTCAAGCAGCTTTAATTATGTGGCAGAAGGATTCATGTTTTATGTACTCCATTGCATGTGGGCTTTAAGAATTTTACCTCCTTAGATTGATAAACTCCAAGTCATGTTGCTTTGTGCCTTTTATTGTTTTAGGCATATACCTCACTTTTTTAATTGACTTAATGAAGCATGAAGGTAGCTCTTTCCTTTGGAAATATAGAACTTCCAGGATGGGAGTCACCTGCTTGGCATTATTACCGAACAAGTTTTGAGCACAAGAAAAAGTAGATACCTTGTTTTAAGTTGCAGTGTCACAATTATACAAGTACTGAAAATACCTTGTATTTGCAATTATATAAGGTTCATGTAGCCCTATGCAAGGGTTTTGTCTTATTTACATGATATTGTACTTGAGTGTTCAAACCATTGAAGCGTATTAGTGGAAGTACGAAGGCGCATATATTTTCTTTTGGTCTTATGTTTTTCTGTTCTTCTGAAGATATACACAAAGTGTGGAAGACGAGCCATGTCAGTGATGATGATGGGTTCTGCTGCAGTTTTTATTGATTGTGATGAGGCCTGGAAACTGTTGCTTGTTACAAAGAAGGGATCTTTGTATGTGTGGGATCTGTTTGACAGAAAATGTCTCCTTCATGATAGTTTGTCCTCTTTGATACCCTCAGATCTCAAGGCGAATACTAAAGATGCAGGTCAGAGATAATATGTTGATCTAAGTTATTCAAGCCGCTAGAGAATGCTTTAAATTGGTTATTAATGTCATATGTGTTTCTGTTCTTTTTGTGTACAAAATTTTCGTATTTAATCATTAGGCTACCTGTCGGTATTTACAAAAAAAAAAAAAAAGGTTACCCATCAGGATATGCCTGAAAGTGTGAATGTCACTAACGAGTTCACCTGCAATGTGTTCAGGAACTATCAAGGTGATATCTGCTAAATTATCAAAATCAGGGCTACCTCTTGTTGTTCTGGCCACCCGTCATGCTTATCTTTTTGATACCAGTCTGATGTGCTGGTTGAGAGTTGCAGATGATTGTTTTCCTGCATCTAATTTTTCAAGCTCCTGGAAATTGGGTTCTCTTCATGGAGGTGAGCTGTCTGCACTGCAAGTGGATGTGAAGAAGTTCCTTGCTAGAAAGCCAGGATGGAGCAGGTGTTTATTTATTTATGCAGCTTAAACATACCGGATCTTTCGGAGCTTGCATCATTTGTCTAGTCACTCTCCTTAATGCTTTTAACACATCTTAATACGTTTGCTTAAAGTACCACTTCATTCTTAACTGTGTTTGGCTTCTGTACTTCCTTTCAACTTTCTCTTATACTCTTTTATGTACTGTGAAGTTGTTTTTTTTTTTTTGGCTTATTCGATGATCCCTCTTGGTGTTTCGATGCGTGAAGGGGCATGAAGGATGACAGGGAACTTGTCTGTGTATTTTTACACTTGAAATCCATGAACTTTTGCACCTTTATGTTTCTGTTAAATCTGGCTACTTAGTAACAACTATTGGCCAGGCTAGTACCTTCGTTTCCTCATCTATGATGCTTCACCAGTCTCTTTCTTTTTCTTTCTTGGAACAGGTTGACTGATGATGGTTTGCAAACACGTGCGCATTTGGAAACTCAGTTGGCCTCCGCTCTGGCATTGGCATCTCCAAATGAATATCGCCAGTGTCTTTTATCCTATGTTCGGTTTTTAGCAAGGTCTGTCGCTGCCTAGCATTTAGAAAGCTATTTATTTCTTAATCTTTTTAGGCATGACAGGTCTCGGGTTCAGTTTTTCTTGTGCCTCTCTCTGTGTGTGTATGAATGTGTGATCTCCATGTCTCTCTCTCTCTCTCTCTCAATAAAGCTGTTCAGTTTTTGGAATGAATTCGTACGATTCTGATACATGCATGACTCGAAGAGATAATACTAAGGGTCTTTTATCAAGTACTTGGTTGTATCAGGTACATAATTTTCTATTAGTATAATATGATGTTGGGGCTGAGCCTTTACTCAATAAAATAAAATAAAACTAATTAAAATAAAATAAAGTGAAAATATGAAAATGTTGAGGCTGAGGTATTGAGAGGAATTACTAAAGTAGTATTTGATCAACGTAGTGGAGGTTAAATTTTCTTATAGCTGCATGCATGCTTTTCAAATGACGTCTTTTGATAGAGAAGGAATAAAGAGAGAAAAGGGCGGAGCTGTTGCTTATGAATCTTGGTAAGAGGGTGAGATAGCATGCTCTTTTTATTGATTAAAATGCTTAATATAGTGGTTTAATGTAATGGAGACCAACAATGATGAAGTGCATCATTAGATCTGGATAGGGTTGTTCAACGAACCAAACAGTTCGCGAACTGTTTGTGTTCGGTTCCTATTCGTTCGGTAATGGTCGGTAAACGAGCAGAATTCAAACAAGTGTTTGGGTTCGTTTACTAAAATGAGCTGAACTATTCGCGAACTATTCGGTTCGTTTAAACAGTTAAAGGATTATCGAGCCAAACTCAAACCAATTTTAAAGTTCATTTAGCTAAACAAACCGAGCCAAACAGTTCGTTTAGCTAAACAAATTCAAATCCAAAGATCTAGTATTCGGTTCGGCTCGGTTCGTGAACTCCCCTAGATCTGGATTTTTCTTCTCTTATAGCACTAGATAGTGAACTTGTGGCCTGTATGGTATGCAAAATTATGGCATACGGTCTGTCTACTTCACTATGATGATTCCTTCATCAAGTTTGCTATTTGCGTGGATACAATAATGTCTTCTTGTTTGTTAACTAAAGGTGAAGATCCTCCAGGCCAAGTGTGTCTAATCTTCTAACCAATTTAATAAGATCATGCCACTTAGAGAAATTTGGTGAGAGTGGAATATTCAAGCCTTACCCTCGTAAAATGTGTTGGAAGATGAGACATGGAGTAGGTTAGAAGATCCCATGCTGTTAATTATTCTTTAGTACATTTGAAAGATGACATGTTGGATATCGCATTCTTTCTGAAGCTTAATTCAAAATTGACCTATATGTAGAGAATCTGATGAGTCCCGCCTACGTGAGGTTTGTGAGAGCTTTCTTGGCCCCCCCACGGGGGCAGGAACTTCATCTTCTAATCAGAAACCGACGTGGGACCCTCGTGTACTGGTGAGACTCTCTTTTCTGACTTTTTATGGGCGGTACAAAATTGTTCTGGCATGTTTGTATGGTTGGCTATTGGCGGTACACTTTTCCTTGACTTTGGAATATGATGGAATAAAGAAAAATGACTCACTAAATTGGTTGCACTTCTTATATTGTGAAGTAGTAGTTGATCGACACAGTTTGCCACAATTTTCATTATGGGCCATCGGGAAACAACCCCTGTGTGTTTCTAATACATGGTATAGTTGCGTACATCCGACTCCCCAATTACCTCGCCATAAACGGAAACCTGTAAGACAATGGAGTAATATTGTTATTGTTGTTAGCGATATCTGTGCCAATGAAGACCTTACTCACATTATCTACAGAATCTGTCATTGATAGCTTTAGGAAACAACAATTATTGTAGTTAAGAAATCTTGAACAGGTAATGCCATCTTGCCATTTGGATATGTTTTCAGAGATGCTTGTTCTCGGTTTTGGATTATAAAAATAAAGACCAGTAATCTAGTTTATATAATATCATTGGTAGCTGAAATTTTGCTGATTAAAACTCTGTTACAGCTTTAAGTTTGTTTTTAATTCTATAAATGTTTATTTTTAAGCTTGAGAAAATATATACTATATTATGACGTGGGCTTTTCTCTAAGAAATAACAGCATTATATGAATCACGTCCCAAAGTTTTTCTTTTGAAGCTGCCAATATTGCTATTAACAAAAACCCATTCCCCCACCCCACCTTTGGGAATCATCTAAACAATGAAAAGAGCACCCTGCTTACTTGCAGTTTGAGCTTTTAGTGGAGACACAACAGTAGACTATCCATATGGTGTATATCTAGCCAATAACCCGTTGCATCTTTTAGCAAAGACGTTTCCGTTTCCAACAGAGTCAAGGACACGCTCTTCTCTGACTTTGAAATATGATGGAATAAAACAAAATAATTCACTAAATTGGCCGCGGTTCTTATATTATGAAGTAGCAGTTAATCAACATAGCTTGACGCAATTTTCATTATGGGTCATCGAAAAACCACCTCTGTGTGTTTCTAACACATGGGTATGGTTGCGTGCATCTGACTCTTCCATACCCCGACATAGGCGAAAGCCTCTAAAACAATGGAGTAATGTTGTTGTTGTTTTATCTTTTAGCAAAGACAATCAATTGCACAACTATTTACACTTGAGCCTTCACAGCCAATCTGGAAAAGGCTGTAGATGAACCTGTCCTGAAATTTGAAGTTGGCAAATGCTCGAAAAAATCTCTTCGTTTATCACTTGCAGGGATCAAAAGCTTCTCTAAATCAAGATTCTTCCTATGTATATCTGTGATAACTTCCTTTGATTATGCCGGTAGCAATTTAGGTCTTCCTGATTAATGCTACATTATGCAAATGATCTGCTTGGTTATAGGGTATGAGGAAGCACAAACTCCTTAGAGAAGATATCCTACCAGCCATGGCATCCAACAGAAAAGTTCAAAGGTTGTTAAATGAAATCTTGGATCTTCTATCTGAATATGATGCAAGTGAAAACAAAGTAGAAAAGGGAAGCATTGCCACTTCCACGGACCAACCAGATAATACAGACAAAATGACTGCTGACACGCCCATGGCAGAACAATTAAACGGGATTGCAGAATCTATCCCCAGCACCATTGAAAAAGAATCACACTTGCAAGTAGCTGGTCAGTCGGGTTCGGTCCCTGAAACAAGAGAGCCGATGGACGTGGATCTGCAAGATGCAGAGCCTGGTCAATCCATGCTTCCACCATCACAGATGAACCTTGAGTCAGATGCACCAGAAAATGCAGTTCCATCACCAACTGCAAAAGGGGTGCTTGAGTAAGTTTAGGTGGCTTACTGAATTCCGACACTAACCGGCGGCTCTCAGCCTCTTTAGCTTCTGGGCTCCTTTACTCCAAAGAAACTGCATTAGGGACTTTGGAGCTGAACTAAGCCTCTTGGTTCTGGAAATCTTATCCATGTGTGCTTGCTCCGGTCAAGAACATTTGAGACATGCGGATCATGAATGCATCGTAGCTTTTCAAGAAGTTGAGACTTTTGGACCTTTTTGAAGTCTAACACTACCCGAAGCAGTTTAGGTTACTTTCCTTAGTTATTGCCAGGGCAGATGTATGTATAGTAGGTTAACATTCTTAAATCTACCATGTAGTTTTCTTTTTTTTGGGTTGCCCAAAGTATCTCCCGACCGAAAGCCAGAAGACTAACTCTCCGTCCTTACGGTCAGCACACTAAATGGTAGGGGACTGATGATTTGGCCCATTCACATGGGTGGGAATCGAACCCCCAACCACATGTTTAAGGGACGATGTGCTGAACCACCACGTCAACCATGTTAGTTTACCATGTAATTTTCAGTGATAATGTTGTTTCTCCGTTATCCTGTCAGTTAATGTTTGTGACACCTCAACCTCCCCTGTGGTCCAACACTTTTAGCAAGCTCAAAAGCTGCATCCCCACCATCTTTTCCGGCAGCCAACCTCGCCATGGCGGTGCAGGTGGCTTCGTTAGGGATAATGCTGTTAGACACCATATGCTTGTAAACCTTGAACTTGGATAGGGAGTCTTTAGTGTAAGTGTCGTCTGAAAATACCGAATTGGAGCAGATATAGGAGTTGTAATTTTTGCATGACAACTTATTATAATAATTGATAGTTATCATGGGTAACTTTTGCTTGTATCAATTAAATATATTCATATATCATCATAATTTTCATATATATTATAAGTTCGAATATGTCAATAAAATAACATTTCGAATACGGTCAGAATTTGTTTAATATTCGAACCGAGTCGAATTTGATTTTGAATTTTATTGAGTCGAGCTATTCGAAAAAATCCAAGACAAACTCGATAGGCTCAAAAATTCATTTTATACCCCTAATTATAACATGAAGGATCATCTCCAAGCTCACTTGAATCAATTACAGCCAGCAACACACTTAATATTAAAAAAAATTTTAGGGGCCCAAAAAAGTACAAACTTACTGAAAGCAAGCTGGGGCGGTGGGACACTCAGGACAAGAAAGGGTCTTTTTGCTCCAAGATATTAGCACGTTTAGTCCAACAATAAAGGTCATTATTCTATAAAAGCTAACAGTTCAGTTGGTATTCGGGTTGAGATTTAGTCCAAGTGGTAAAGAGTTCGAATCGAGAGACACACAGTGTATGTTCCACTGCTGCTAGGCCGAAGACCTGGTTTATGGAGGGACACCTTGTGTGGATCGCTGCGTAAGTCCTCACCCAACCTAAGAGGCCACTGATATCTTGATTTGCATCATCCACAATGATTCTTAGTACTAGATCGATGGGAACCCTCAATGTCAGGAAATGGTCATTTTGCTCCAAGATATCAGTACATTTAGTCCAGCAATAAAAGTCATTAGTCTATGAAATTTGATCAAATAGTCAAAGCTAAGACAGTCAAGACAGTTCATTTTTTGCATAGGTTTTCGAGTCTGTTAAATCTCTATTTAGGTAATGATATAACAACGGCGATAACAGCAATAATAATAGGGGATAGGATCCCTCACCGCAAATGGTGCGGTGACGTGTGACCACGCGACATGTTGCAGCAAGTGGAGTTAGTGATGCTAGATGCAGGTGACCCTCATCTAACCTTACCATCCACCCTTGCTGTCACGTGTCGTGCGGTCACAAAGGGAATGAGAAAAATGAGGTTGAGAAGATCCCCAACCTAATAATAGTAAGGGTGACAACAGCAGTAATAACCTCGATGACAATAATAATAGTCCATGTAATGTTAAAGAAAAAGAAATCGTGCAAGTGAGAATATAAATATCAAATGTAATCAAGAAATTGATTAAGAAAACAAACAAACAGAAAAACAGAAAAACAAACGAGGAGGAGTGGAAACCCTTAAAGACGGCCCAAGAGTCTTGAACCCCAGAAAAACCCCAGCAGGCTCCGATTCCCATCTCCATTTTCAGCTGCTTTTTGCTAAGCCCTCTCGGGATTTCCAAGGCTCCAAAGATCCCAGCAAAGATTTCTACCGAAACCAATCTGCATAAGGAGCTCCATACATCATGGACGGTATGTAAATACTCTAATTTTCCTCGTGAAATTTCTTTATCTTTTACTTAATCAAGTTACATTGTCTCGTCAAAAGGGCAATTCATTTGCAGGGTTCCGGATAATTGATTTCTCACCAGAATAAGCTTATTTAACTTGTTAAACGTTTTGAAATAGATCAGTGTGCGTGTCTTTTTCATTTATGTGTGTATAATGCAAGGACCTTTAAGCAATTTTGTTCAGGAGTTGTTCATTTGATTATGAGGGTTTTCTTCCCAGCTAAATGGTTTTGTCTCTGTGTGTGTGTGTGTGTGTGTGGAGGTACTGGAATCGAATTGCATTTCTTGGCCAATGGTTGTTTAGTAGGTTCGCTGGCTGCAATCTTGTTGTAAGGGCTTAGCTTGGGTGCGATTTGGTAGCTTATGCCACGTCGTGTTCGCCTCATTGTATTTATCTGACTTGAAGCACAAGTCGGAAATCCAGTGGGTAATAGTAGACACTGGTATAGGTCAATTAGCTCACAGCAATAGGGCGTTACCTAATCCTTAATCTTTTGTCTTTGGACTAAATTGTTGGAGTATCAGAATCTATAGATGACATTCTGGCTGTAAGACTTGCCTTTTGCAATGCTATTGAGTTTTTTCCCCCTTCCCTAACCTTTTTAAGCATGCCATTATTTAAATTACATGGCAGATATGAATGCTGCTTTTTTTAGCTAATAAGTTTCATTGATTCCGTTGTTTTGACTGCAGTCGATTCACAGCCTAATATGGAGGAAACTATTCTGGTGGGTGATGACCTTATGATGGGGCCACCATCTCCAGTCATCCCACCGGAGATTGCATCTCATGTCCTACAAGGTGTGGATTTATGCGATGGGATTTTGAGGAATCTGTTCCTATGTGAGTTTTTCTTTGAACTTCTATTTTGGGAATTTCTGAGGTCCTTCTGATGTGAGACATATATATTGTCTAATCATGGGGTATAGGCTTGCAGATAAATGATATTGAGCCATTTTGTCAGGATGAAATTGCTCTGTATCGGCAATGTGCAGAGAGAAGGGTGAGATTATCTAATCTAAATTTGGATTGGTACTTGGTCTGGTGCAAAGTTGTCGATGTTTATTTAGAAGTAATATTTCTGATCAACTTTTTAATTATCATAAAAGGCTGAAGTCTAGAAGAATTGTTATGTGCAATGCTTCATTTTTATAGGACAAGGAACTCAGGGAACGCCTTCAAGATAGTGAACGCAAATTAGGGATGTCAATGCCTATAGAAGAAGCAAAAGGAAGAGCATCCCAACTAGAATCACAAGTTGAACTGTTGGAGAGGTATCTTACACGAACATCATGTTGATCATGTTATATGAAGTGTCTCCATAGATAAATATTTGAGCATTGAGTGAAATTGATGTCTTCATCTATTTTGGTTAGTGGTGTTGGATTATGTCAACCCACTTTGTTCTCAGACTTATGATAGAATCTGTGTTCAGTGTAGTTGTTAGATTGTGAGACAAATGTAGCAAATAACGGAGCATAGATGACTTCTTTTCAATACCGAAAACAAGTATCAGCAACCTCCCCCCCCCACCCACCCACCCACCCAACCCATACAACAAGCTCCAAAAAGCCAAAAATGAAAGTAGTTTCCAACTCAGAACAATGCTCAGTTCTTGATCAGCTGCTTAGTATGCCCATATTTCTAACAAAGGTCCTCCAGGACATTTTATCTCCTGGGAATATAACAGAAGAACAGGAGGAGAAAGAATGTATTATTTTTCCATCCTTGCTTCGTTTCTTTTCATTAGCATTCAAAACTTCTCCAATTATATTGTGCATCCTGCTCTTTGTAGCTTTTGTTCTAAATAACCTTGTTAGAAGTTTTTATCAATCATCTGGTATCCCAGTCAAGTTTTAAAGCTTCAGGCTACCTCCCTTTTTCTTTCTCTTTCTCCGTCTTTCTACTGTTTTTCTTTTTAAGGCCAGTATTGTAGCACCCCGACCCGGACAGCGGAATCCGAACCGGTACACCCGTCGTAGCTTACTGAGAAGACTACAAGACGTCTCATCTCTCAATTACATATCATCAATGACGTAGGAGAAATAAGCGCGGAAACATATAACGTCAATCTAAACCATCAGTGCAGTACGTCAAAAGACAATGTGAATACCCAAAAACTGTATATGGTCACGACCATCTAAAACCTTCAATGAAATAAGGAATAGAAACAACAGAAACTGTCTAATCAATTCTCCCCATAAGGCCTATGCATCCCATTCTGCCCACTCGCCGTCATCCTCAATGAAAATCATATCATAACTGAGTTCATCTGCAAAATCAAAGGCGGTACCCTTAGCGAAAAACGCTAGCAAGTAACCCGCTTATAAGACATACGAGATCAACACATGGCAAGACATGAGTAATATATAATTCAAGGGACTTGAGGGGCACATGTCTTGTAACTTTCAAATATACATAAGCGAGTAACGTAATAAAGCATGTACAGCAATTTACGCGCAAATAACAGTTCATTGGCAACCAAATAACATTCACATTCATACCACATTGACTCCCGTGATGCATGTCAAAATATGCACTACACTACACATTCACATATGCATGAACCCTTCTCTTTTGAAACAGTGCAATGCATGTCATAATGTCCGGTCACTTCATATACTTTATACCCTGTAACGCGCCCCGGCTTATATTTCCATCCCGGTTTACGTTACAGCCAACTTTATACCCTGTAATGCACCTCGGCTTATATTTCCATCCCGAGTAGCATTACAGACAACTTTATACCCTGTAACGCGCCCCGGCTTATATTTCCATCCCGGTTTACGTTACAGTCTTTTGTGCCCTACAATGCGCCCCGGCTTATATTTCCATCCCGGTTTACATTGCAGGTCACCTTCGCAAATCTGTGCCGAAGCACCTTTCTTTTCAAATCAATATGCAAATGCACGTGCCATGATGCAAGACTCCTCATTTCATTCTCATTCCACATGCTCGTATGCAATTCACATAAGTAGTTCATGTACACATGCGCACGTACAAGCATACACAAGTTTTTACTAACGTACACATCATAACTTAGGCTTCCACCATCACGTCAACCCTTAGTCTTGACTCTAAGGTTCACAACACAAAGCAAATTCCCCTAACCATTCCTCATTGAACTCTCAAACACCTCGTACATTCATCTCCTAGCCCATCTAAGTCATTCACGTTGAAACTCGATTCGAGAACCCGTTGAAGTCACCAATATTGTTTCACCATCCTAGGTCAGGTTCCCAAGACTTAGACTACCTTTAATCAGGTCTTAAGAAGCCTCTAAAGTCACCCAAAGGTTCCCCGAACGTCCCCCTTTCTTCCTCTATTTTCCACAAAATTTCTGGACTTCATCCCCTATACTTTGATCGATCGATGTCCAACTGGGGACATCGATCTCTCACTTCGATCGATCGATGTCCAACTGGGGACATCGATCTCTCAGCCTGATCCTACATCGATCGATCGATGTCCAACAGAGGACATCGATCTCTCAAGTCACCCTACATCGATCGATCGATGTCCGTCAGAGGACATCGATCTCTGACATCGATCGATCGATGTCCACGTCTCCACCCAATTATTTCTGCGTTTTCTGCAACCTATGCAGGAACGAAAACACCAACACATCCCACTTTATTCCCAACCAATCCACCTCTAATCCCTGCTATCGTTCATGCTTAAACTATAGATTCAAGCGCAATACTCCCAGCCAACAAGATCCAAACCTATCGCTCACCGTTTCCAACTTCATCATCCCAAAGCTTTCACCTTTCCCCCTCAACCCACGCAACACACAATCGTATCAAGAGGGGATCCAAGGGATAAGGATTTGCATGATTTCACATAATCAACAACAACAATCACATTTTCATATACATCGGCCAAATCTTGAAACGAAAGCACATAAAACATATACGCATAATCAAAGAACGAATCTACTGCATGGTGATCCGATTTAATAGCGAAATAGGCCGTTTGTCTTTCACAAATCGTAAGAACTTATAAGAAAGTTACTTGCCTTTGTTTACTCGAAGTAGATTTGAAGATCAAATGAGGAACGGATTGCTTCTCGGAGGGGTCCTTCTCCTAGGGTTTCAAAGGTGCCAAGAATCGCCTATGGGATGGAGAGCGCGTCGGTTTTCTCTGCGTAATGAGAAAACTGACGTTTCGTCAGTTTTATATGGAAAGGGGAAAAGTTTGGTGTTTCTAAATTATATCTATTATCTATTTATTTTAAAGGATAAATCTACTTATTTAATTCTAAATTAAATACAATTAATTTCTAATATTTATCCCTTCATTTAATTTTCATTAATCCTATTATTTAATTCGTATTTAGTTATGGTTGACCGTCATTAATTCCCGTTGACTATCATTAAACTCCGTTTAATTCTTTCTTGGCCTTTTTATTAACCTACGGAGTGTACGGGGCATAACATCCCTCCCTCCTTATAAGAAGTTTCGTCCTCGAAACTGGCGTACCTTATTGGAAGAGGTGTGGATATAACTCTTTCATTTGCTCTTCAAGCTCCCACGTGGCTTCGCGCTCCGTATGGTTACTCCACTGAACTTTGACATACGGAATGACGCGCCGGCGTAGGACTTGATCTTTTCTGTCCACAATCCTCATTGGATGTTCTTCGTAAGTGACGTCTTCTTTCACATCTAAGGGTTGGGCTTCAAGGACATGGCTTGGATCCGATACGTAATTCCGTAGTTGAGATACGTGGAATACGTTATGGACTTGGGATAAACTCGGAGGTAAAGCTAGTCGATAAGCTCTTTCGCCAACTTTACCAAGTATTTCGTAAGGACCAATGTACCTAGGGCTTAACTTGCCCTTCACTCCGAATCTAGCAACTCCCTTGGTTGGTGAAACTCGCAGATAAACTTTGTCGCCTTCCTCGAACTCCAACGGTCGTCTCTTGGTGTCAGTCCAACTTTTACTGCGATCTTGAGCCACCTTGAGTTTCTCTCTTATCACCTTGACCTTTTCGACTGTTTGCTCGACCAACTCGGGTGCAGTGATTGTCCTTTCTCCAACTTCATCCCAACAAACCGGGGATCTGCACTTACGCCCGTACAACGCTTCGAATGGCGCCATGCCAATTGCACTGTGATAGCTGTTATTATATGAAAACTCCATTAGTTTCAACATGCTATCCCAGTTTCCTTTAAAGTCCAACGCACATGCTCTCAACATGTCCTCCAATGTTTGGATGGTCCTCTCGGATTGTCCATCCGTTTGCGGGTGGTATGCTGTGCTCATCCTCAACTCTGTACCCATAGCTTTCTGGAATGCCCTCCAGAACTTAGAGGTGAACTTGGGGTCACGGTCCGATACGATGCTGACTGGGACTCCATGTAGACTTACAATGTTATCCACATAGATATTGGATAACCTCTCATACGAAGTACCATGTGGCATGGCTATAAAGTGAGCCGTCTTCGTTAATCGGTCCACAATTACCCAAATCATCTCGTTTCCATTGCGGGTCTTGGGTAGTCCCATTACGAAATCCATCGTCACGTGCTCCCACTTCCATTCCGGAATCTCCAGTGGTTTCATCAAACCACCCGGTCGTTGATGTTCCGCTTTGACTTGTTGGCATATCAAACATCTCTCAACATATGCCACTATTGACCTTTTCATCCCTATCCACCAATAGTTTCTTTTGAGGTCCTTATACATCTTGGTACTTCCGGGGTGGATGGACATTCTCGAGTTATGCGCTTCTCGGAGCAATTCTGTTCGGAGCTCGTCTTTACTTGGCACGCATAACCGATTCTGGAACCATAGACTCTCATCTTCTCGCATCTGGAAATCCTTTACCGGTCCTGTGGACAATTTGTCGCGGATCTCTTTCAGTGCCGGGTCCTCATACTGTGCCTCTTTGATTCGGTCTACCAAGTCTGGGCTGATAGACAAAGCTGTGAGGACATTTGCCACTGAATCCACTAATTCCAGATCAAACTCTTCAATCTCTTTTTCCAATGGAGACTGTCTTGCGTGGCTAGACTTTCTGCTCAATGCGTCCGCCACTCTGTTGGCTTTGCCCGGATGGTAATTGATGGTCAAGTCATAGTCCTTGAGTAACTCTAACCATCTCTTTTGTCTCATATTCAACTCCTTCTGCGAGAATAGGTATTTCAAGCTCTTGTGATCAGTGAATACTGCACACTTCTCTCCATATAGATAGTGTCTCCAGATTTTAAGAGCAAATACCACAGCTGCGAGCTCCAAGTCATGCGTCGGATAGTTCTGCTCATACGGTTTCAGTTGTCTTGACGCGTACGATATGACTCGTTCTTTTTTCATCAAGACACAGCCTATAAACAGAAAGTTGATTTAGGACTAGCATAAGTATATACAATGCATTAATTGTAATGATGTACATACCTAGTCCTTTCTTGGACGCGTCACTATAAATCACGAATCCATCGGTGCCGGAGGGTTGTGCCAACACCGGGGCTGTGGTCAACCTCTTCTTGAGCTCAGTAAAGCTCTGCTCGCATTCAGCAGTCCATTCGTACTTAGTCTTCTTCTGCGTAAGTCGACTCAATGGTACAGCTATCGTTGAGAATCCCTCAACGAACTTCCTGTAGTAGCCTGCCAAGCCCAGAAAGCTTCTTACTTCAGTCACGTTTGTAGGTCTTGGCCATTCTGTGATGGCTTCTATCTTCTTGGGATCCACAGAGATCCCATCTTCGGAAATCACGTGACCAAGGAAGGCTACACTTCTTAGCCAAACTCACACTTGCTGAATTTGGCATAGAGCCTTTGTTGCCTCAGAATTTGCAACACCACCCTTAAATGTTCAGCATGAGCTTGTTCGTCGGGGGAATAGACCAAGATGTCATCGATGAACACTACTACAAATTGGTCTAACTGTTCTCGGAATACAGTGTTCATCAAATCCATGAAAGCTGCTGGGGCATTAGTTAGTCCAAAAGGCATCACTAAGAATTCATAATGCCCGTATCGAGTCCGAAAAGCCGTTTTAGGTACGTCTCCGGCTTTCACAAGCAGCTGGTGATACCCTTGACGAAGATCGATCTTTGAGAACCAGCGAGCTCCTTTTAGTTGGTCAAATAAATCCTCAATCCTTGGTAGAGGATATTTATTCTTAATAGTGATCTTATTCAACTCTCGATAGTCGATGCATAACCTCATGCTGCCATCCTTCTTCTTTACGAATAGAACCGGAGCTCCCCAAGGTGATACATTGGGGCGTATCAATTTCTTGTCCAACAACTCTTGCAGTTGCCCCTTTAACTCCTTGAGTTCAGCGGGAGCCATTCTGTAAGGTGCCTTAGATATAGGCTCGGCTCCAGGGATCAAGTTGATCTCAAACTCCACTTCTCTCGTTGGTGGTACTCCCGGTAGGTCGTCCGGGAATACATCCTTGAACTCGTTAATCACCGGAATTTGGTCCATAGAGGGAACCTCCTGCTTCACATCTAGTGCATACGCCATATATCCCTCTGCTCCCTTCTGTAAGGCTTTAAAGGCCTTAATCGCTGTCAAGTATACCTTCCTTGGAGCTTTGGTCATCTTGACATTTCCTTGTATCGTGATGTCATTCAGCTCAGGGTCCTTGAGGGTCACTTTCTTGAGTTTACAGTCGATATTGGCATGATTCTTGGTCAACCAATCCATGCCCAATATTATGTCAAAGTCCTTCATCGGAATGGGCACTAAGGTCACTGAGAAGAGCTTCCCACCTAATTCCAAATCACAGTCTTTGTACTGATGGTGAGAAATCAGTACTTGTTCTCCTGCTGCCTGTACCCTAAATGGGTTCTCAAGCCATTCGGGTAGACAGTCAAGTCCTTTGGCGAATCGCTTAGAAATGAAAGAGTGGCTAGCGCCACTATCAAATAACATGTTTGCAGGCACGTTGTTAACTAAGATCACACCTAACATGAAAGTGCAGCACATAAAGGTCTCATATAAAGCATATTTACTCATCAACTTAAAAGACTAAAATTCAACTTAGGCTACTATTATTAAACTTAAGTTGTACCTGTCACGACGTTGGCATCCTCCTGTACCTCAGCGTCCGTCATCGCATGGACTCTCGCATTAGGCCTGCCTCTCTGCTGTGGGGCCGGCCCTGCTGCTGCCTGAGGTTTAGTATTCCATTCAGGGCAATCTTTAATTCTATGGCCCGTCTTCCCACATTTGAAGCACGCTCTACTTACCTTCCAGCATTCGCCCACGTGTCTTTTATGGCAGTGTGGGCATTCTGCGGGTGCTTGCCGTTCAGGTTGGTTTTGTTGCGGTGCCCTTTGTGCTGGGCCCGCCTGCCCTTTTCTGGGAATCTTGACCCAACGTCCGGGTCTACTACCACCTTGTTCCACTCTTGGCCTCTTACTCGATTCTTCCCGAGCCTCTCTTGGTTGCGACCTGCGCATGTCACTCTCAACACGATAGCAGGCATCTAGCATCTCCTCAAAAGTTTTCAAACTTGACCCCGCTATTGCAGTCCGAATGCGGGGGTTCAGTCCTTCTTCGAATTTCAGCATTTTCATTCTGTTGTTTTCTAAAACCAAGGGTGTGAACTTGCCCAATGCGTGGGAACCTGTCCGCATAGTCAGAAATAGTCATCCTCCCTTGTTCAAATCTGTCAAACTGCCTCATCTTCTCCAGAACGGCAGTCTCAGGCACGTAGTAGTCTTTGTAGGCCTTCACAAACTGACTCCACTGGATGGGAGGAGTCATCTTGGGCAGAATGCCGTTCCACCATGCATTCGCTCTGCCAGTCAGAAATGGTGTGGCCACATCCACCTTGTGTTCTTCAGGCACTTGCACTAGCCTGAAACATTTCTCTACCTCGTCCAGCCAAAACCCAGCCACCTCTGGGTCAGTTGTCCCTTCAAAGTTTGGGGCATGCATCTTTCGCATTTCCCCAATATAGTACCTTATGCCGTGCTGTGGCGGCGGGGGAGGAGGTTGCTGCGGTTGTTGCTGCTGCTGAGCAACCCCTTGTGCTATCACCGTGATAGCATCAATCAGCGCTTGTGGGACTAGAACTGGTGGTGGTGGAGGAGGGTCATTGTTCCCATTGCCACCGTTTCCTTGATTGTCTCTCCTGGGAGGCATTGTCTGCAAGATCACGCTCATTAGTGTCGAGCACTTCCAAAATAAAACTTGAAATCCATAGGGGGTACAAGGCGTAATTCATATGTCAAGACGATTACATCTGTTTGATTACGCTAATCACGCTCGTACACACACCCATCCTAATCAAACTTAAATCTAAGATTGCATACTTAGACTAATAGATCAACTTACGGTGAAAATCATAACTTAAGACTCTATATGTCATAACCTAGGTCTCCGAGGTAGATCTGAAGCCTAGGCTCTGATACCACCTGTAGCGCCCCGACCCGGACAGCGGAATCCGAACCGGTACACCCGTCGTAGCTTACTGAGAAGACTACAAGACGTCTCATCTCTCAATTACATATCATCAATGACGTAGGAGAAATAAGCGCGGAAACATATAACGTCAATCTAAACCATCAGTGCAGTACGTCAAAAGACAATGTGAATACCCAAAAACTGTATATGGTCACGACCATCTAAAACCTTCAATGAAATAAGGAATAGAAACAACAGAAACTGTCTAATCAATTCTCCCCATAAGGCCTATGCATCCCATTCTGCCCACTCGCCGTCATCCTCAATGAAAATCATATCATAACTGAGTTCATCTGCAAAATCAAAGGCGGTACCCTTAGCGAAAAACGCTAGCAAGTAACCCGCTTATAAGACATACGAGATCAACACATGGCAAGACATGAGTAATATATAATTCAAGGGACTTGAGGGGCACATGTCTTGTAACTTTCAAATATACATAAGCGAGTAACGTAATAAAGCATGTACAGCAATTTACGCGCAAATAACAGTTCATTGGCAACCAAATAACATTCACATTCATACCACATTGACTCCCGTGATGCATGTCAAAATATGCACTACACTACACATTCACATATGCATGAACCCTTCTCTTTTGAAACAGTGCAATGCATGTCATAATGTCCGGTCACTTCATATACTTTATACCCTGTAACGCGCCCCGGCTTATATTTCCATCCCGGTTTACGTTACAGCCAACTTTATACCCTGTAATGCACCTCGGCTTATATTTCCATCCCGAGTAGCATTACAGACAACTTTATACCCTGTAACGCGCCCCGGCTTATATTTCCATCCCGGTTTACGTTACAGTCTTTTGTGCCCTACAATGCGCCCCGGCTTATATTTCCATCCCGGTTTACATTGCAGGTCACCTTCGCAAATCTGTGCCGAAGCACCTTTCTTTTCAAATCAATATGCAAATGCACGTGCCATGATGCAAGACTCCTCATTTCATTCTCATTCCACATGCTCGTATGCAATTCACATAAGTAGTTCATGTACACATGCGCACGTACAAGCATACACAAGTTTTTACTAACGTACACATCATAACTTAGGCTTCCACCATCACGTCAACCCTTAGTCTTGACTCTAAGGTTCACAACCCAAAGCAAATTCCCCTAACCATTCCTCATTGAACTCTCAAACACCTCGTACATTCATCTCCTAGCCCATCTAAGTCATTCACGTTGAAACTCGATTCGAGAACCCGTTGAAGTCACCAATATTGTTTCACCATCCTAGGTCAGGTTCCCAAGACTTAGACTACCTTTAATCAGGTCTTAAGAAGCCTCTAAAGTCACCCAAAGGTTCCCCGAACGTCCCCCTTTCTTCCTCTATTTTCCACAATTTCTGGACTTCATCCCCTATACTTCGATCGATCGATGTCCAACTGGGGACATCGATCTCTCACTTCGATCGATCGATGTCCAACTGGGGACATCGATCTCTCAGCCTGATCCTACATCGATCGATCGATGTCCAACAGAGGACATCGATCTCTCAAGTCACCCTACATCGATCGATCGATGTCCGTCAGAGGACATCAATCTCTGACATCGATCGATCGATGTCCACGTCTCCACCCAATTATTTCTGCGTTTTCTGCAACCTATGCAGGAACGAAAACACCAACACATCCCACTTTATTCTCAACCAATCCACCTCTAATTCCTGCTATCATTCATGCTTAAACTATAGATTCAAGCGCAATACTCCCAGCCAACAAGATCCAAACCTATCGCTCACCGTTTCCAACTTCATCACCCCAAAGCTTTCACCTTTCTCCCTCAACCCACGCAACACACAATCGTATCAAGAGGGGATCCAAGGGATAAGGATTTGCATGATTTCACATAATCAACAACAACAATCACATTTTCATATACATCGGCCAAATCTTGAAACGAAAGCACATAAAACATATACGCATAATCAAAGAACGAATCTACTGCATGGTGATCCGATTTAATCGCGAAATAGGCCGTTTGTCTTTCACAAATCGTAAGAACTTATAAGAAAGTTACTTGCCTTTGTTTACTCGAAGTAGATTTGAAGATCAAATGAGGAACGGATTGCTTCTCGGAGGGGTCCTTCTCCTAGGGTTTCAAAGGTGCCAAGAATCGCCTATGGGATGGAGAGCGCGTCGGTTTTCTCTGCGTAATGAGAAAACTGACGTTTCGTCAGTTTTTATATGGAAAGGGGAAAAGTTTGGTGTTTCTAAATTATATCCATTATCTATTTATTTTAAAGGATAAATCTACTTATTTAATTCTAAATTAAATACAATTAATTTCTAATATTTATCCCTTCATTTAATTTTCATTAATCCTATTATTTAATTCGTATTTAGTTATGGTTGACCGTCATTAATTCCCGTTGACTATCATTAAACTCCGTTTAATTCTTTCTTGGCCTTTTTATTAACCTACGGAGTGTTCGGGGCATAACAAGTATGGTTTTCGGAATTTCCATACATGCTCCTGTATCAATATAGTTTGCTTGACTGGATGAGTTATTTGACCAGCCCGAGGGTGTATCTATTTATCCGTGTTTTCCTTTCACAGGCGCTTGATTTTGGCAAGTGGAGTAGAAGGCATGGAGGGGTTTCGTCAGCGTTGGAGTCTGCATGGTCGCCTCACAGATACCAAGTAATGGTTTTTTCCGATGTTTTTTCAACTTGTGATATCTTTGCAGTTAGTGGTCTTTGGAGCAGAAGTGTAAGCGGTTCCTGTTATTGCAGCAGAGAGGTTAAGATTTTTTTCCGACTCATCTTGATTACATTGATTTGGGTGCAGGAAAAGGCTAGAGTCTCTGAAGCAGGGAATTGAAAACAGAAAAAAGGATGAGCCAGTTGCGGGTTCAAGCACCAAAAAGGGATGGTTTTCGTGGTGAAGGTTGTCAAATTCTCCACAATGGCGAGATCTAATAGCAGTTTAATGAATATCGAATGACTGCAATAGTGTTGAGTATTTATAGTTCTATAGATTGTGAAGGCTGGATAAAGTGCCTCCTCATCTTGAACAAAGTTTTAATTGTACATAACTGAACTGCAGAACATGTCTGCATGTCCCTGTTAGGATCATACTGTTGTTAAGTGAATACATTGCCTTAAATAGTATGCCTCCCTGATTTTCTACAGAAGTCTCTGATAGCGCTGGTCTGATTTTCTCTTCAAGACTGTTGGTATGTGGTTCTACTCAATGGCGGATCTTGGACCCGATGGCTAGTTCGGGTAAGTCAATCACACACACACAAACACACATCTATAGATATAGATATATAACACATAAGAATGAAGATTATGTCTATTCAGCACATTACAACTGGAGTGCAAGAGAGTGGATTAGCAACTGCCACTCTTGCTAATCATTAAATTTGGAGCTCAAGTGTAAGAATAAACATTGAGCCCCTGTACGCCCCAGCCCCCACCCTACCTGCAAATATATACGTACGTATACCCAAAAGAGAATAATAAAAATGTACAAGAAAGCGAGATCTTTCACGAATGCTGAAGTTGGGGTATCTGTACATGTTATCTTATCTGATCACTGGAAGGAGACAAAATTAAAGCCTGCAGACCAATAACCTTACCTTCATGCTATTGATTGTGTAGTTTTATATGGCTACAATGGACCAAAATAGCTACACTTTAGATTGACGTGAAAAATAGAATGCAAAAAACACATGTGCATATGTGATAGAGACGGCATATTCACGGGAATGTAGTGCGTACACCTCAACGCAAATTGCAGGTCATCAGCTGAAACAAGTGTACCCTCATCCCCCAGATAGATGAGCACAAGAGGATTCAGCTTCCATTCTCCTCTGCTCAGATTTGAAGTTTCAACGGAAGAATAATCGTATCTCCAGGGGACATCTGAGTTTGTTCTCTATTACCAAACCTTCAATCAATGACTGATCAATTCTCGTTACAGGGACGTTTTCGGTGCACTAGACTTCCGTATTTGCGCAGGGTCCATGGAGGGCCAGGTTGGTACAGTCCAAATGTCAAGTGATAACATATGACATCTGCACTAGGCTCCCGTGTTTGTGCAGGGTTGGGAGAGAGGCCGGGTAGGTACAGTCCAAACGCCAAGTGATACCATAGAGCATCTGCAGAAGGTCATAACACTGCAAATGCATTATCATGGAGTAGTTGTTACCTGATGGAAGACGTTCTCGAGAAAATGCATACTTTTTTCTGAACTTCAAAGATGTCCCAAGATAAGAAATTTGGGAAATGATCCATCAAAAGCGTACTTAAACAACTGCAAGCAGGACCTCCATTCGATTGGCAAACCTGGTTAATAGGCTCATCCGCCTGAAGATTTGATTTGGAGATGAGAGGAGTTTGCATCATTTGAAAACACTATCTAACTTCTAAAATCCAGGATGTACACTCTTGTAGTAGCTGGAATTTCTGATCCTTAGAAATGTTCAGGAAAACTTGCATCTTGCTTTGGAATCCTGAGGCAGCTTCCTTGCATCTGAATGATCCAGCGCAAGAACAGTGCTCAGTAAGATGTGTGGCTTTAATCTTGGAGCAAAAAGGTGAAATTCCTCACCCCGGGTGCCTCCACTGTCTCAGCCCCAGGGAGCATGTATAAAGGATGTAAATCAGGAGCCCAGCGACCTCCTAGATTGGGTGAGATCTTACGCAGTGACCCACACAAGGTGTTTTCCCGTAAACCAGTCCTTCGGCCTAGCAGCAGAGGAACACACACTGTGCGTGTCCCTTCAACATTGCAAGAATCAAAAGAATTAGAAAAATATAGATTGTCTAAGAAAGAAGATAAACATACCATAAGTAAATGCAAATCTAAGGCGTTGGAAGATTTTTATAAGCAGTTGGACAGAAAAGAATGTGAAAAAGATATGTATAAAATTACTAGGGTGAGATAAAGGAATACAAGATATTTGATTCAAGTTAAATGCATTAAAGACGAAGATAGAAAGATCTTAGTAGAGGAAAGGACAATACAAGATAGATGAAGAAGATACTTTGATAAACTTTTTAATGAACCAAAGGCAGATGAACTCGTATTGGGCAAGTTACATAGCTCTAAAGATGATATAAAATTAACATAAGTAGAAAATTTGATTGCAATAGATAGAAGATGCCTTGAAAATGATGGAAAACGATAAGACGATTGGATCGACGGTATTCCAATTAAGGCTTGAAAATGCATAAGAAAAGAAGGTATTATGTGGCTCTTTGATCTTTTTAACAAGATTGTGAAGACCTGTAAGATGCATGACCAATGGAGAAAAGACACTTTAGTACCTCTGTATAAAATCAAAAGAAATATATAAGATTGTGTAAATTATACATGAATTAAGTTGATAAGCCACACAATGGAGTTCTAGGAGCAAATGATTGAGAAAGAGACTTCAAAAAGAGACTAGTTTTTCTGAAAATCAATTTGGTCTCTTGGAACATGCATGAAGCATTGACATCCAAATACTTTTATGTGATAATAACTTACTTCTCTTCCACTCCATAATGATTCTAAAACGTCAAAGTCTAGTGAAACCTAGGGCGATCAGTTGATTAAGTAGATTGATGTATTGATAGTGTCCTCCAAAATGACTTAGACAATTTAACCATTTTGAGCATGCACCACCATCTCTCTGTACAATGGTTCTATCCAGTCGTTCTGTAACTCTGTTATACTACGCAGTATCAAGAACCATCTTCTCATGTCTTATGTTATGTTTTGTGTAATATTCTTCAAATTTCATTGATATGTACTCAACGCTATTGCCTGTGTGAAAACGTTTTAGCTTTTCTCCAGTCTCTCTTTTCAATATTCTATAAAATTTTTGAGAACATTTGAATACTTGATTTTTATTAATTATCAAGTAGATCCATGTTTTTCTAAAAAATCATCAACCAAAGTAGCAAAGTATTTGTTTTCACCTAGATATTCTACCTCAATAAGACCAGACACATCAGAGTGAACTAACTCCAATTTGCTTTCTTTTATCACAGAGTTCTTTTGAAAAGAGATACATTGTTTTTTTTTTCTTAACAAGTAGTAATCATATAGGTCTAATGATTTAACTTTATCTAACAGTATAAAAGACTGTCTTGCCAGTAAAAAAAAAAGTATATGAAACTACTGGTCACTATGTGAACAAATGTATGCTCAAACTTTCATTTGCATTAATAGAGTTTGAATATGCGTTAGAATGTAACATGAGGATATATATACACGTTTATAAGTATTTTAATATCGACAGCCTCCTTTTTGTATTTCCTGAATTTCCTTACTAACATACTGGCACATCAAATCTCTATTATTGTGTTATTTATGCAGGTACATATAGAGCTGGGGGTCTCACTGAAAGCAAAATGTTTGTATGTCGTTTACCCTCTCCACACTCTAATGATAGCTTTTGTTGTCGTTTGGATATACTGAATATGATTGACGATGATGATTTAAGGGGGAAAAGCATTTAATAAAAGACACATCCAATCAATAAAGACATACAAGCATGATCACGAAGTAACAATAAATGTTATTAAAATGAGAAATTTGCCTTTATTAAGTTAATGTGTGGCTTCATCAACGGACAACAAAAATCCAGAAAATATAAGCAATTCCTTATAATTTCAGCTTGGCTTGGCTGCAGTATTATGTGGGGTTGGGATATCTTCACCTACAAATTCTTCACCTTCTTTTTCACCGTATGAAACGTGATAGCAGGGGGGGTGGTAAGACTAGATGAGAGAGATGGACAGAAATAAGTGTATGAGAGGAGACAGAGGACACGTGTCGTGTGGTGGAAAGGAGGATGAAATATTTGTGAATGAGAAGATCTCAACCTTATTATATGCAGGTAACATTAGTGACAACATTCCAAACTTAGACGTGGTTGATTTTGAAAATGATTAACCCAAATTAAATTTAGTACTTAGGCATGTATTGTATACCACGACATTAATTTTTCCAATATGAAATGTATATGATAAATATATATGTTATTAATACTCATGTAACGAATATTGTTTTCCAAAGTATAGATGTGAATTGGTTGTTTATTCTAGAAATTCCAACAAATGTACCATGTATCTTTGTATAATTAGATGAGAATAGTTATTCTTAAGGGATGTTAACGAACCGAGTCAAGCCGAATACCAGTCTTTCAAATTCGAATTCGTTTAGCTAAACAAACTGTTCGACTTAGCTCATTTACAGTAACGAACTTTAAAATTTGTTCGAGTTTGGCTCGAAAACACAATAACTGTTTAAAGGAGACAAACAGTTCGCGAACAGTTTCGCTCATTTTAGTAAACAAACTTAATTAAGTGTTCGAACTCAGCTCGTTTAAATATAATTAACGAAAGAATTCGAATCAAATATGAATCAAACTCGAATAGTTCACGAACTGTTCGGTTCGCTTAACACACCTAATTATTCTATCCCATTCTATCTTCTATCATATTAGATAAGATTATATCATATAGTAAGTAATTTTAAACTAGTGCATTTAACATGATCTCAAGTTAAATATAATCGAACATCAGATAGATGATGAGATAAAATATACTTCTTTACTATCACCAGGAGTGAATGGGACATAAACAACAACATACCCAGTACATGAAAAGTGAATGATACTTAGTGAATGGTACTTAGTGATGTCTCAGGGCGTAGTGTAGTTGGTAGTCGAATTGAAAATTAATACCAAGAAGTCAAGAGTTCGAATCCAGTGACACGCAAAGTGTGAGTGCTCTACTTTTGCTAATCTGTAGGGAGTAATTGATACAGTTTTGCTAGTTTGTAGGGACACCTTGTGTTGCTAGTCTGTAGGGAGTAATTGATACACTTTTGCTAGTTTATAGGAACACTTTGTGTTTCTAGTCTGTAGGGAGTAATTGAAGTCTGTAGGGAGTAATTGATACAGTTTTGCTAGTTTGTAGGGACACCTTGTGTTGCTAGTCTGTAGGGAATTATTGATACACTTTTGCTAGTTTGTAGGAACACTTTGTGTTTCTAGTCTGTAGGGAGTAATTGATACACTTTTGCTAGTTTATAGGGACACCTTGTGTGGATCACCGTGTAAGACCTCATCAACATAGAAGTCTGCTGGACATCTGATTTGTATCTTCTACAATGCTACATGAGACTGGAACGGTAGGGTCAAAGCGAAAGATTTAGCCTCTGGTACCAAGAAATGCTTAGTGCTTTTGGCGGTTTACTCCATTAATGGTACACGCAGCAAATATCGTGACAAAGCTGACAACAGGTACAATAGGAAGAAAACACCCAAAAAAATGGGAAAACGGGAAAAGGAAACGAAAAAGGGCTCGACATTTCTCGTGACATGCATAAACACGAAAGCGAGACTTTTCTCAACTTCCTTGGCGGTCACCACCCTCCTTCAAACCCAACCCAACCCCCCACCCCTCCAGCTCCCCCCCCCGCATGCCCTTGTTCAATACTTTCAGCTAACTATTTCAGTCTTCTGCTGCATCTGTGTACATTAATTTTGAACTATAATCAGGATTACCTCGATTCTCCGTGGTAGCAGTAGTTTGTCTCTATATACTTTTCAGTGGATTTGAAAATTCTTTATCAATCAGGTAATATCTGATGATTTTTATGCTTAATTACCGTCTTTTTTATTCTGGATGTGCTTGATGGTACTTTATACTGGTTCCTTCCCCCCACCCCTCTTCTGTCTTCTAATTTTTTATGTGTGTTTGAGCGATCGCCCTACGGGAGTGAATTGATGTCAGAGAAAAGTGAAGGAGGAGATCGAAATCTTCTGCTCTACTTTGTTCGGCTTGCGGACTTTTCATTCTTTTCGTCTCATCATTTTGGGAATTGAGTTTCTTTGGCTTTTGTTTTTTTCCCCCTCACAAATACTCTTTGTTGCGATATGACTCATCTTTAGACTAAAGGCAGCTATGTGTTTGTTCGAATATTCTGATTGTTGATTATTCAAACATTGAATATCTTCTTGGCTTCTTGTGCTGATTCAGCATTTTGCAATACAAAGGTTGTAGTCCCTCTGAAATTTCAAGAGTTCATATGGAAAATGATCATTGGATACTAAGAAATACAAGTCTACAGCCTAATCATAGGAGTTAACCTCGTAGAACTTGTGAAAGATTACTCCTCGGCTTTCATGATTCTGGTGCAAGGATTAGTTCAAAGTCATACCTGATTTTCATTTCATGTTAACAGGTTAATCTCGACAGAAGTAGGGTGCAAATGGGGATGCACCCCTGGTGCATTATATGATTCTGATGATACAGTTTGATTGGCAGCTGCACGGATTTGCATTAGGGTGTGAATGGGGATGGAAGCCTTGTGCATTATTTGATTGTGATGCTACAATTCGATTGGCAGCCGCACGGATTTGCAGCATGCCCTCTGGATTGTTTTTTTGTTCTTGCTTGTATAGTGAATTGTCAAGAACGGGTTAGTTGTTAGAGACTCTGTGCGGTTTTATAGTACCAAAATTATACAAGGATCTGAAAATGGATTCTGAAGGAAAAATACGCCTAAAGTCACAGAATGTTGATTTGGCGAGGCCTGTGCATAAGTACTGCATAGAGAATGACATCAACAAGCTCTTTGATGCGATTGACCTTAAGAATAGTTATAGAGCTCTGGTTCTATCAGAAAAAGGTTCCAGGGAGGCGTTTAATAAGAATGCTATGAAAAGACCCATGAGGGTTGGTCCCCGCCATACATCAGGTATCGGGATCTCAGAGTCTGCGAGTTTAAAGCAGGCACTTAGAGGATTATGCATTTCTCATGCATCCGGAATGGCCACTACGAAGAAGCTGTTGTCTAAAGCCAAACCTTTTCCTGGAATTTCAGAAGTAGGAAATATCAAAAGACTTTACAGGACTGTGGTGGTTGATTCCAGTGAAGCTGGAATTCTTCTTAGTGGAGGAAAGGGGGATTTGCTGGAGATTTCTCTTGTTTCTGAAGCTAGTTCATCAGCAAATTCCCTAGGCATACCGCACAGACTTGGGCATGTATTGAGCGATTCAAAGTCTCATGCCAATTCTTTTGCTCCTTTAACTGATGCAGTTATTCAAACACCTAGAACTGAAACACCACATAAATATGCAATGGCTCAGTCAAGTGTGGTTGGTCGGAAGGAAAAGCTGAAGTTGCTAGATGCATCGATTGGCATTTCTTCAACTAGAAAACTTCCTATGGTTGATGAGAATGTCTCCGATTCTGTTGGTGCCCCTGTTTCATCAGTTACACACAAGGAGGACGAAGGCAGGTCAACCATTTCTTCTTCGACTTTTTCTGATGGTGGAAGTGATGCCTTCAAATCTGCAAGTAGCAGCAGCCATTTCATTAAACGACTTTTCAGGAGAAAATACCTTGCCAATAAGAGACTCGTGTCAAATTTAACTTCTCCCTCTGGTGGTTCCTATCAATGTAATAGTGGCCTTGGGGATGTTCATTCTGAAATCATGACTACTGATTTTTCTTTAAGTAGACCGCATACAGAAAATGAAGTTTCTCCAGAATCAAGTAGCTCCTTTGGGACAGCTGACGTGGGCTCTATCTATTTTGATGCTGGTGTCCACAATCCAACTCTGAATTTGAACTCTGGACACAAAAATGGTGATAGATCAGGATCAAGAGAGAGGGGGAAGATTTCTCCAAGTTCTAAAAGCAGTGCTGGAGATAACAGAAGTAGCTCAAGCTTCAGCGAGGAAAGCTCTATCAGTGGATCAAGCTGCAGGGGCTTTAGGCCTCACATGTCGAAGGACATGAGATGGAAAGCTATTCACAGTGTTAAGCAGCAACATGGGAATCTAGGTTTGAAAAATCTCAAGCTGCTGAAGAAGCTTGGTGGTGGGGACGTTGGAGACATTTATTTATCCGAGCTTATAGGCACAAATTGCTTGTTTGCATTGAAAGTCATGGATACTGGACTTCTAGCCAGAAGAGGAAAACTACATAGGGCTCAAACTGAAACGAAGATACTGCAAGTGCTTGATCATCCATTTCTCCCTACGCTCTATGCACATTTCGCAACAGAGAAGTTCTCTTGCTTGCTTATGGAGTATTGTAGAGGTGGGGATCTGCATGTTCTGCGACAAAAGGAGCCAAGCCAGAGGTTTTCTGAACAAGCAGCCAGGTAATTTTGCTCTGTTACAGTCTAGCTACTTTTTATGTTTTGTTGCTAGGTGCAGTGATGCTGAATGGTGGACACCTTAAAGCATGACTTAAATGTTTATTAAATTGTTTTCCACCCATCCATCTTCGCAGTTCTTGATCTGTAATTGATAATCTAAAAGGTTAACAGATTCAGTAGCTACACAAATTTTATGGAGTATTTTTCTTCTTGTCCAAGGTAGCCAGTAGACCTATGGGGCATGTCTTCAAACCTGTAATGTTCGCTCCCCCACCCCCTTCTTGAAGGGCATCATATTACAGTCATGCCTTGGCTTTTAGTAATGGAATGTAGTTTTGGATGTATTCCATATCTGTAAACAAATTTTAGCTTCATAAGAAACACTGGGAATTATTCTAGTTTTGGTGAAGGAAAAAGATACAGGAATACTTTTGCAACTTATTATGATTTTCTCTTTCCTTAGTTGCCTGCACTTCCATTTGTGGAATTGATCAGCAAAAACTTCAACATTTGAATAATTCGTTCTTTTTCCTGAAATTCAGGTTTTATGTGGCGGAAGTTGTTCTTGCACTTGAGTACCTTCACATGCTTGGAATTGTGTACCGAGACTTGAAACCGGAAAATGTTTTGGTCCGAGAAGATGGTCACATCATGCTCACAGATTTCGACTTGTCCCTTAGATGTGCAACCAATTTGACAATGGTCAAGTCATCTTCTCCAGTTGATGAACATCCAAACAGAACATCAACTGCTTGCTTGGAAGCTAGCTGCATATATCCCATTTGCCTTCATACATCCATGCCAATATCCTGCTTCAATTCAAAGTTTCTCTCCGTCGCTGTAAAAACCCAGAAGCCAAAATCCCATGTAGCCACGCAAACCAGAACCTTACCTCAGCTGATAACAGAACCAACAGATGCACGGTCCAACTCGTTCGTGGGAACACATGAATATTTGGCACCAGAGATCATAAAAGGTGAAGGCCACGGGAGTGGGGTGGATTGGTGGACTCTGGGAATTTTTCTGTATGAGCTATTATATGGTAAGACACCTTTCAAAGGACAAGATGATGAGGATACATTCACCAAAATTGTATCGAAACGTCTCAAGTTTCCAGAGACTCCAACTGTTGGTTCTAATGCTAGGGATCTTATCAGGTGTCTCTTGCAAAAGCAACCTCAGAAGAGGTTGGGTTTTGAGAAAGGAGCAGTTGAGATAAAGCAGCATCCCTTCTTTCAAGGCCTGAACTGGGCTCTGATACGTTGCGCGCCGCCGCCGAAAGTGCCTAATGACATGGGAAGTTCTGGTCAGGTAACTTCTCCTTGTAACATGGAGAAAGAAAAGAATGTAAGAGATCATACAATAGGAGAAAATATAGTTTTTGAAATGTTTTAGCATAAAAAAGCCCTTCAGTTCTCGTAATTTTACAATTACTTGTGAGAATACTGCTTAGGTGCTTCATCTACACGTAAAGTGGTCATTTAGGTGGTCGCACATTGTCACGTATGGATGCCAATGCAAATTGTCATAACCATGATACATGTTATAACCATGAGACGTATGATATCCATGAGACATAGGATAATTCTGAGACATTGGATATCTCTATGACAAATAATTATTCTAAGGCATAGAAAGTTTGTTGCATATCATCGGTGGGCCATGATGGTCGCACCTTGAGAATCCCATGTTACCGTTGACATCATATAGATGATCATAAGGGTCTGAAGCAACAGTATCATCCATATGAGATTGTTGGGAAACAGTATCACTGGGATGATGCTGATCTTCTATAATTGCTGATCCTACCTTACGGGGACCGACCAAAAGCCTATCGATCTCATCCACATATGCAAGAACGTATCTCACCATGCTTTTGGATGAAAAGTTCAAATCTCTCGTGTTCTATTTCAGCTCTACAAACCTCGTATAAGATGCAAATCAGGATCACTCAGCGATTTTTAGGTAAGCCTTCTTAGGTAAGAGACTCAGACAAGCGGTGTCCACAAGATATCTACTGTAAACTGTACCAGCATTTATAACATATTAGGTTGAAACATTTCGCCTAGACAGCAGAGTAAACACCTACACTGCAGTTACCACAAGAATCGAACATACAACTTCGAATGCAATCTATTATCCGAATATCAACTACCTCACCCTGCTATTAATGTCACGAATGGATGTACTGTAGTTGCATGTACCTTCTTCAGCTTGTGTCAAACGAAGATGTATAAGTTGCATTTGTTGAATCTGTAAATCAACATTATAGAGAAATTTATAAGATGAAATAATTAAACGAAAAATTAAATCAATTAAATAAAAAAATAACTACAACAACATACCACTCCTTCCAAAGCACTAGCAGTAGGTTCATATTCTATTGGTAGACAATGTCGTGGACGTAGCAAGCAGCTGAGCTTCTGATTTACATCTTCCAAGATTCTCTTTGAGGCTGGGTTGGTTGGGATACCTGGGGTGATGGATTTCATCTTTTATCCAAAACAACGTCGTGGTTTCTCGATCAATAATCTTATGTGGATACTAAACCTTAATTATCCGTATGTGTAATGAATAATAAGGTGAGCTTATCTGTAAATAACAATCGTACGTTAACATATAACAAGACAACACATCCATGCTCAACTTCTGCTAGCGAAGCAGAGCAAAGCTCTTTATATGAAAATGCAAGTGCCGTAGATCCCATCTATACTGATCAACCTCATCAATAAACAGATAAATGTAACTCTAATAAACAAATTAATTAAAAAACAGAATAAATAAGTATACTTCGTCATCATTCTCATATTTAAGGCACACTCTAACAGTGACTAAATTCTCAAAACATCATTAATGTGTAGGGACGGATCCAGAAAATATTAAGAGAGAACACGATTAATATTAAAATAAAACAAATTTATCTATCTATCTATATATACATCATATCGGATTATTCCCTCAACATTTTTTTTGTATTATTCCATCTCACAAGTCACCATAATCTACAAACGCATAGACACGTGTTTTGCAATGGCAATTTTAGTATACTTTTGCACCACACAATTGTAAACAACATTTACCTAGATTTGAGCTCTTTGTGTTTGGTTAAAAACTATGTATAGAGACTATCTGAAGACATTTTCTCATTTACATCTTCCATAAACTTTTTTCCCACTATAAAAGCTTGTGTTCAACTTTTTGTTTTTTCGGATGATCTTAAAAGTGGCAGTACATGATAATTGATACATTGTACCAAATTCTAGTCGCAAGGATGCATGAGACATCCTTAAGGTACAAAATTCCCAACCATACAGCATTCCTAGCTACATCCATTCTCCTGTGTATTGTTGTCCCAATCTATATGGATTCCAGTTAGAAGCATTAAACACATCGAGTTTCATGTTTCGTGTTTTTCGGGTTTCAGATATCAAAGTACCAAACCTATATCTAACCCGTTTCTTCGCGTGTACGGAAATAGATACCAAACCTGTACATGCAAGGTTTTGTATCCTGTATCAGGTTTACCACAAACTTGGCATAAAAATATTTTAGGTTGTGTTTAGGTCATTTCGCGTATTTTTCAGATTTTTTCAGATTTCGTGTATTTTTTAAGTTTCATATATTTAAACTAATTATTGTTACAATGCATTATTGAAATAACAATAGGTACAGAACTAAAGGTTCAAGATTAAAAATCATAAATCATGAAATGAAATTATAGAATCTCAGATTCTAAAAGAAAATCCACAAGAGGTATGTCTTGACTCTTGAACGGGGGTGTGGAAGAGAGTGGATGTAGAGGGCAGCCAGCGGCGATTGTAAAAGATGGAAGCAGAGGCGGAGGGAGGAGGAGGAGGCTGAGGCTGTTAAAGACGGGAGAGGAGAACTAGGGAGACGGAGGATAGCGAGGTAGCGGCTGTAAAAGGTGACGGAGGCCGGAGGGAGCTAGAGGGTGGCTTGCTGAGAGATAGAGAGTTCAGACTTAAGAAAAGAGAAGAGAGAATGATATAGAAGTTAGGTTTGGGTAGCCAGGTCGGAGCGGCGTGCGGGCAAAAAGTAAAGGCTTAGGTTTTAGGATTTTCAATTTTACAATTCTAACTTTAAAAATTACTATTTGGAATACATATAAAAAAATTCGTGATGACGGATTTAAATAGAAAACCTGCGGATGTACCTGGATACGACCCGTTCTTAACATGTATATTTCAAGTCTTACCTGATTTATAGACGTAACCTGCCAAGTCTATACCTATGTCTGTCAGAAGAATGTTAGGTTCATGTCATGTTTTCGTGTCGTGTCTGAGATTGTCAACCCTAATTCCAAAGTACACTCCTCAGTAATGGGAAAATATGATACTTCCATCGACTTGAAGGAAAGCCCATATCAAAATGAAACGGAAAGGACATGAGGATCTTATGCTGCAACTGCACCATATTGCCCCTCTCAAGCCCCACGTGATCACCCCAGAATTACCATACTGACCCACCTTCTTACTTAAATCCCCATTTTTGCCCAGATATTCTAGATGTTTTGCCAAAAAGAGAGAACCCATTCCTTCAGTTCGATCAAAAATGGCTTCTTCCACTGAAAGTGACCCAAAGGTCAAACCTTTTTCTGTTCTTTTTGTTTGTCTTGGCAACATATGCAGAAGCCCAGCTGCTGAAGGTGTCTTCACAGATTTGGTAAAAAGAAGAGGTCTTGATTCAAAATTCAAAATCGATTCTGCTGGAACCATCAATTACCATGAGGTGATTTTATTTTGTTTGTAGAAAAAAGAATCATATCAAATGAAGTGGTGGGAGTCCTGGATTGCCCATTATATGTTCACTCACTGTTTGACATTCGGAAAGATTGTTTGCCGTTTGACCTTTAGTTTTGATGGCTAACTTTTTAATTTTTTATTTTGATCCTTAGTACATAATTTATATTATGTGAAACATTAAAATTGTTATGTGTTTCAAGGGTGATCAAGCTGATGCCAGAATGAGGGCTGCTTCTAAAAGCCGTGGCATAGAGATAAATTCGATATCAAGGCCAATTAAGCCATCTGATTTCAGTGATTTCGATATAATTCTGGCAATGGATAGGCAAAACAGAGGTTAGTTGATGAATCATGAAAATAGGTGGAGAAGTTTAATTGTTTCATGTTGATTTGAAGTTGTTTCCAATTTTGAAGTTTGTTTGTGCAGAGGATATACTAGGTGCTTTGGAGAGGTGGAGGCATAAAAATATATTGCCTGCTGATGCGGATAAGAAGGTTGGTGGATTTTATAGACTTAATATGGAGCAGTTTGTGACATTGTGCTGAAGTTTTCAATGATTATTCATTGTATAGGTTCGATTAATGTGTTCATATTGTAAGAAGCATGGCGAGAAAGAAGTCCCAGACCCTTACTATGGCGGACATCAGGGGTTTATAAAGGTAATTGTTAAGCATGGATTAGCACCCGTCTTTAGGTTAGGCTAGGCTCTTGTATGTTCTTTTAACATGAAGTGTGACTCAGAAGTTGTTATAACGTCAGATTTTGCATTTGCATTGGTTCAACTTTAATGTTAGGGCAAATGGCAATTCTTTGCTGTTTAGAACTGCCACAAGCATTATGATATTGTAAACACAAACTAAGCTGCGTATTCTTAGATTTTCTGTTAATTACAATTCTGCTGAATGAGGTTTTCGTTTCATATGAATGGCTTTACAGTGAGGTGTTACCAAATGAGGCTGAAGGGAACTGGGGTAGAGTCGTAGAGGTTGATCAAGCATATTGCGCCTTGGAATTCAGGGTACTGGCTTGATTTCCACTAAAAAAACGGAATTAGACGAGCCCCCATGTTTTATACTCTAATACATTTTACGTATGATTACCTGTGTCTTTTTTTTTTCCGAACAAACTGATCTCATTAGGTAAATATGTAAAACAGTACAACAAATGCCAACTATCAGGTTTACATCCTCAAAAGCCTATACTGTCAGTAGAGCAAATTCGATATTACCCGATGCCAATTCTAACAAACAATGTATGAAGCAAGATGATATCGCTCAATCTTTTTGCTTTCTTCCGTTGAAGCCGGGGGAGACTCCATAATTTTATGTAAAATAGCATTTCTCCAAAACCACGCACTTTTGACCACCTCTCTAAAAGTATAGCTCCATCTAACAAGATTCTCGCTCCTGCCAAATTTATCCTCAAGGTTCTGATCAATCCACTGCTGTTCGTTTTGCACACTGAAAAATTGCTGCCATTGGTCCGGCGGTAGGAAATGCTTCCAGATTCTGGTCAACCAGCTACAATCTCTTAAGACGTGCATAATCGTCTCCTTGTCTTTATCGCACACCGTGCATGTGGCAGAACCGATGATACCCTTACGATGAAGTTTTTCTGCGGTGGGAAGTCGGCCTTGCCTTGCCTACCACAAGAGAAAATTTCCTCTTTCGGGACCCTTTAGTTTCCAAATCGCTAACCAACATTTATCCTGTCCGTGATCATAGGAATCCTGCTGGAGTTGATAAATTGCACCTGTGTCAAATTTTCTGTTTGATTTTGTACACCAATCAAATTCCGGTATATTACCGCTATCATTTGAATGAGTTTGCTGAGCTCTCAAACATCCTTCTTTAAGTAGGTGTATGGCGTATTTCACGCTACTCCAAATATATGAGGGGTTATGATTAACTTTACTATCGTCCAATGGGTCACCATACTTCTCCCATAAGACCCGGGCCCAAAGAGTTTCCCGTTCTTGAATCATCCTCCATCCAAGCTTCGCAAGCAGTGCCTTATTTAAGTTACTTAGTTTCCGAATGCCCAAACCACCCATCTCCTTCGGTTTGCATACTGTACTCCATGCTACCGGGTGAATTTTCCTATTTCTGTCAGCTTCCCCCCACAGAAATTTTCGGTTAAGCCTTTCGATATTGTTAAGCGTACTTTCAGGGATGCGAGCTGTTTGCATATAGTACGCTGGAATTGCCGAAGTCACTGACTGGATAAGAGTCAGCCTCCCCGCGTGTGAAAGGGAATTCATTTTCCATCCTGAAAGCTTACTTCTTACTTTGTCCAAAATTGGTTGAAAGGTGGTTGATGAGGCTCTCCCATGAATGATTGGGAGACCTAGGTATTTACCAAAATCGTCCGCAGCTTCAATATCAAAAACGCGGCTTAGGTTGTCTTGTGTTGTCCGTGGCGTGTTTGAAGAGAAGACCACCCTCGACTTTGTCGTATTAACCTTTTGCCCAGACCACCTGCAAAAGTCGTGGAGCACCTTCTGCATAACTCGGGCTTGAGACTCGGAAGCTTCCCCAAATAGAATTAAATCATCCGCGAACATAAGGTAGGCCAACTCCGGGCCTCTACGAGTGACCTTCACCGGTTTCCACAGATTTTCTTTCACATGATGCCTAATCCATATACCCAGCACCTCCATACATAAGACAAAAAGATATGGCGCCACCGGATCCCCTTGCCGGATACTACGCGTCGGCTGGATACTTTCCAATTGCTCCCCGTTCCATAGGACTGTCAGATTAGCCGATTTTAAACAGAATATTACCAAGGCACGTAGGTTTTCCTCCATCCCAATACTCTCAAGAACTTTCCCAAGGAAGGACCAGTCGATACGGTCATAGGCCTTCTCAAGATCAATCTTTACCGCCATACACCCCGTCTTGCCCTTTTTGAATTTCATGGAATGAATCATTTCCTGTATTATTACCACATTGTTGATACATTGCCTTGTGGGAATAAAGGCTCCTTGATTTTCCTCGATCAGTTGGGGTAGAAAGCTTTTGAGCCGATTCGCCACTATTTTGGAAATGGTCTTCATGGCTACGTTGCATAACGAAATCGGTCGGAAATGGTTGACAGTCGCAGGGGCTTTTTGCTTGGGGATAAGCGTTATAAGAGTCCTATTGAGGTCAGGATCAAAACTACTTTGCCTGAATGCCCGTTGTACAAATTTGGTAATGGACGCGCCAACAGTTGGTCAGTTTTTCTGGAAGAAGATCGGAGGGAAACCGTCAGGCCCAGGCGCTTTATATGGGCCCAAGCTAAAAACCGCCTGCTCAACTTCCATATCCGACACTGCCCGGTTCAGACTGTGTAATTCATTTGCAGTAAGGATAGGGAAAGCCAAAGCTTCGGAGGAGGCTGGTCGACTTGTTCAGCTGTAAACAGTTGGGCGTAGAAATTTCTCACCAGATTCTTGAGTTCTTCGTGATTATCTGTCCAAATGCCTTCCATATTTTTAAGTCTTCCAATCCGGTTGCGCCTTTTACGACAAAGGGCGGAAAGGTGAAAGTATCGAGTATTGCGGTCTCCGCAGTGGATCCATTCAGCCCGCGACTTCTGAAACCAATATACTTCCTCTTGTTCCAATGTGTGGTTGTACTCCTTAATAAGTTGATCCTCCAGCATTTGTAGAAATGAGGATTTCTTGACGGCTAGGGATCTTTGGATGCCAAGCAAACGGGCTGTAAGTTTTTTTTTCGTGTAAAAATGTTGCCAAAAACATTCGCATCCCAACTCTGTAATCTATTCATAAAGTTTTGCAGGCATTCCTTCAACTCCAGGTGGTTTTCCCAGTTGTCCGTGGTGAATTTCTCAAACTCACTATGCAACAGCCACATGAGTTGAAATCGGATAGGTCTCACCGTAGGCGTGTGCACATGTTTGAACAGAGACAAACATGTGGGATAGTGATCCGAGTGTGTACGAGGAAGATGTTCAACATAGGCTTCTGGAAATTTGAAATGCCAAGGGCTATTCGCCCATGCCCGGTCTAGCCTCTCCATAATGTTATCATCGTCCTCTCTTAGGTTTGTCCATGTAAACGCCGGACCCGAAAATCCAAGATCGATCATATCGCATTGATTTAACATGTTTTGGAGTTTTTGGCTAACTGTATGGTTAACCCTTCTGCCCCCTCGTTTATCAGCCTGAGAAAGAAGTTCATTGCAATCACCCAAAATTAACCATGGAATTGAGATACTTCGTCCGACATTCGCAAGGTAGTCCCACAACTGGGCTCTTGTTTCTTTTTTTGGCGAAGCATAAATAAAGGAGATAATCCATTGAACCTGGTCATCAGCAATGGTAGCCAAGTTGAGGCACTGGTTATCATATTGGACAACTTCGAGTTTAACTATGTCCTCATTCCAAAAACACCAAATGCCGCCGGCATAGCCCCGCGCTTCGACTGCCGCCATCTTAGTGAATTGAAATTTCTTAAGTATTCTCCCTGCATTATAGCTACCAGTTCTTGTTTCAACTAAACACAAAATAGCTGGATCGTTTGCTCTAATAATTTCCTTTAAGTTTCGAAAGAATTTAGAGGAGGATGCTCCTCGACAATTCCAAGTCAGGATCTTCATTATCAACAACTTGTTTTGTGGGGTGCAGCCCCACTGCCTTGCTGCAGATAGTTCTCGTCTAGCATACTTGCATCATCTCGGCACATGATAGAGGACTTATCGGGTTCCATATTGCTAGGGCCAATGTCCTCCTCGACATTCATTAGCATTTCCACGTTGCATTCCTGAGGGGTATATGCATCAGGCGGATTCTCCTTCCACCTGGGGGATTCAGAGAGGTACATTGAGTTGCATGTGGTTTGAGGTTCTATGTTGGGATGGTTTATGTGGGTTAGAGACGAGTTGTTGGTTTGTGTATGGCTCTTTGTACACGGGCTATTGGGTAGGCCAGGGGGTGATGTTTCAGGTGACTGTTTCGTGGGAAGGGAGGGCCAGTTATTATCAGACATCACTATGGATGGGGCTGTGGTATGACTATATATATGGTTTGGATGTATATTCTCTTGTATCTGGGCTTGGATCATGCGGGATTTAGAAATTTTGGTTTTAGTTTGCAGTTTGATTTGAACGGGTTTTTTAGATTTAGGGGCACGGGGGGGTAGCTTTGTTTTGTCAGCGCTGGTAAATATAGTTGGGGATAGGTTGGATTGGCCCTGCCGGAATATATGCTGAATTTCAGGGAAATTCATAGTGTGTTGGTTGGATTCTTCAGCTTCATCCACCTCTAATGCATTAAATCGGGCACTAAGGGGAAGATCCTTACCCAAGGCAGGCATCCGCTGACCATATTGCTTTGATTTAGGAGTCTTAAACGCCTCTTCACTTGATCCAACCTCTTTAGAAATGTGTACGTGCGCTCTGCTTTGTTCTACTTCCGCCATTGTTCGATCGTTGACTGCCCTTCTCCTTCGGTTATTTGTGGGTATGAGCCAGGGTCCGAAAGGGGACTCAATCGTAGGGGAAGCCACCTTCGTATTGTCGCCCTTAGCCGAGCTTCCCTCAGGCAGGGGGTTGGTTTCATTCGACACCACACAATCACCATCCTTGTGTCCAAACTTACCACAATGAAAACAAATGGCATAGAGACCCTCGTACTCAACCTTCTGGAGGTGATTTCGAGGTCCTTTTAGTTTGATTTGAGGGACTAGGGGTTTATCTAGGTCGATTTCGACGCAAACGCGAGCGTACTTGCCTCTTTGTGTTGTGAGGGTGTAGTCGTTAACTCGTATTGCCTTTCCGATGCAATTCCCATCTCCATCAGCAGCTCTGTCTCAACGAACTCCATAGGCAGTTCAGGAAATCTGACCCATATCATAGTTTTTCTGATTTTAGCCTCAACTGGATTAAAATATGGATACCACTTGGAAATAGTTAGATAATGACCCATCACAGTCCAAGGACCCTTGTTAAGCACATATTCATAATCGTCCTTGCAGTAGAACCGGACTATATAGAAGTTATCTACTAGGTCTGTCAGTTCAATCCCATACTGTAAATGCCAAAGTTCCTTTAATCTATCAGTAAGTACTTTGAAGCTGATGGACTTACCTAAAAGCTTAATAATCAAGGCTCTTCTCCAAGGCATCCACAGATCAATACATCGGCTTGTAGAAATTTCGATTTCGGGCCAGGGTGTATCGATATTCTCATCATGCATGCTCCTTGAGCGCAGTTGGTCAAGCCAATCAACTTCCCAGGTGTCATCCTCATCAACACCTGTATAAATGGCGCTCTTTGGTTGCTCTGTACTCAGTGCCGCCGCGAAAGACTTTCTGGCCCATCCATGTGGCGGAGATGGAGACCCAGTGTTTTTTGACCCACGATCCACAACGTATCCACTCGTATCTCGTTTGTTTTTTTTTGTACTCCGTTTTAGCAGATCAATTTCTTCTGGAGAGGGCTCTGGAGGGGCGGTCATGGCGGATTCAATCAGTTAGGGTTTTCGCCTGGGATTTCGATTACCTGTGTCTTTAAAGACATTGATGTCTGCACTTACTATTTCAAGTGAATCACCCACTCAAAAAAAAAAAAAAAAAGGAAAAGGAGAGAAAAAGAAGTGTGAATGACAAGTTTGCCATGTGATGTCCATTAGCTTACGAGTTGGCCTCATCTCATGGGCAAATATTATTCATGTTCCCTACTAAGTCTTGGTTAAGTGTCGGTATGCACCTCTATCTCTAAGGTGACCCAGTTCGTACAACATCAAGCCTTTTCCCACCATGTGGGATCGACTAAAGTGCCCCAGTCCATGGTGGGATATATTTGGTTCGGCTCCATTTCCATCAGACTGCAATTTTACTGGTCATTTGGTTGTAACTTAGCTGACAGATATGACCTGTAATGTAGTTATTCTTCTTATGCTGTATCTATTAGTCTTTAATTCATGTTGTAACGTAAATAATAGTTGAAAGGCGCTTACCAAAAAAAAAAAAGAAAAGAAAAAGACGAAAGGACAGTCTTCTAGAGTCAGTTGAAAATTTTAATAATTTACCAGCTTTTTAGATGTAAGCATTCTGTGTTCATTTTAGAAAATTATCTGTCTAAGCCCATGTCGCATGCTGATTCTCTGTCTATTCCTTTCATTATTCATGAAGTGAATACTTTCTGTTTCCTACTTACAGGAAAAAAGAAAAAAGAATAATTCTTGTTGCCTGAGCATGTTTCTATTAGAAAAAGTTGAGTCCCCCCCCCCCCCTCCTCTCTTTCTTATGTCTTTGGTTTTGGTATCCAGCATGTTCTTATTGTTTTAGTTTGGAACTTCTGTGAGCAGGATACCTATATTACCTTTTAGCAATGGCTTGCATGCTTATCTAGCTTCTACTATGATCTGTTGCCGGGATGCGCGAGACTTCTTTAGTTTTGGTCAGGTCCAACTTGTTGAACTCACTATATGATGCTAACCTAGACAACGCACAGATCCAGCTGTATCCCGACTTTTCTGGTCCTGTGGACACCAATTAGCCTACCAATGACAATAACCAAGGAAAGAAAAAACTAAGAGGGGGATGCTGAAATAGCAGAACCTAAAACACTATATTATCTTAATAAAACTCTTGTTTTGCTTCTGATTCTGCTTCATATCAGAGGACTGCGGTTAATTATTCATTTTCCAGCTTATGAGATGCCCAACTACATTGCAGGTTTTGGACATACTGGAGGATGCTTGTGAATCCCTGCTGGAAAGCATTATTGCAGAAAACCCAAGTATATTGAATTCTTAGCTTGCTGCATCAGGGTGTAGGCTCCTGATCCAGTCCAATCTGGATGATTCAATAGTTTGTCCCGAGGAGTATGAGCTGTTGAGATTCATTAACTTCACCACAAGTAGTTGAAAGGAGCAAATATTGTTGCCAGTTTTGTGAAATTGTTTGAAGGTCTATTTTTGTTTCTACTTGCATGAGCCTTGACTACCAGTGAACATTTTCAGTCCCTCGAAGGGGTTCGTATATGTGGTTTCTTATGCAAACCTTTCAAATTTTAGTCAACAAGTGATGCCTCTGCATACATAAAAGTAGTAGCAGATGTTATTGTGTTAATCTCAAATCCAGCTTCCTATCTATTTGAATAATTTGGTCAACAGTAATAAATAGACAATGTAGCCTATACTTCAATTGCAAAACCTAAATTCTTCATTTACAACCGTTGTCCATTATATACAGGACTCGCCTCTTGTCCATTATATGCCGGACTAACAACAAGCATACTCAGTATATCCCAACAACATCAAAAGCTACCGCTAGAGTCTGAGGAGGATAAGAGACATGCAAATGATATCTTCATATCGAGAGATAGAGAGTTTGCTTCCACTGAGACCCCAGCTCTGTATGTACTTGCATAGATGACATAATAATATACATATGGTGTGCTAGTGTGTTAGTGAAGGAATTTAATGAACACAAATAGAAAGCTATTAAAATACATAACCATGTATATGCACACATAATGAAAGAAAAAGACAAAAACAAAAAAGTGCAAAGTAAACCTTCTACGAGACTTACCACCGTGTGGTAAATACTCAGAATGCTATCAACTCTATAGGGGTAGGACTACTGGACAATCTAGTATATCGAAAAATTAGGTGGCAAAGAGGCTTTTTCACATTTGCTAAATTTGTTTTTCTAAAAAACGTATCAGTTGTATTTGTCTCCATTTGCTTGAGCTCATGTTCTGTGCTCACACTAAGCTTTGTTTCCATCTTCTACTTGAACGCTTCCTCGGATTAGCAATAGGCGCAGAGGAAAACTTGTTCACCAGTTCCGAACATGCCCAGTTGATCAGCATCTGGATTCTGAAGGAAGGAGCTTTCCCACGAGATATCCTGAAATAGACAGTCTGCAAAAGGCAAACTTGTTTCCCGACGAATCTTGCTTTCTTGGTGTCATAGTATTCGGGCCACTTATCTCTGGCTATGTCTCTCTAAGCAACCCTGATGGCCTCTTCTGCAATCTCAGGTCTGTTCATCTCTATGTTAGCAACATTTAACTGGAGAAAGCATAAACATCCAAGTAATTGAGTTAAGAATCATAATGAGACGCTTGCACAATTTAATGTCATAACATTTTCCACGTTCTACATGTGTAAATCAAGTATGCAACATATATAGAAAGAAGTGCACCATACTTCTAATCCTACTCCATACGGATTTCGGCTCAAGTTCTTTAAGTCATAGTGTGTAGCCAAATACCTGCGTGCTGGCAGCACTTTTTATTAAGTATAATGCAGGGTTCTCTGGGAAGTCTAAGATCCAGAACAAAAATGGCGATGCTAAGCCTAGCTGTTCCTTTGTATGGAGTGTGGTTGGAAAGGAACTAGAGGCTTTATCCGCAATATCAACCAGCAATGGGCTCTCAATATCAGAGCTCAAGAAGAAATTCCAGAAAGTGAGGGATTTATTCTGAGATCCTGGAGAGGAGCGAGGAAAAATGAAATTAGCAAGGAAATTGTTGTCAGTGTGTTTCTAGAGTTGGTATTTTTGGCAAGACCATTAGTATAATTAGCATCAAGGCTAGTTGGAGCATACACGAGGCGATCTCATCTGCTGCTTTGCGTATCTGTAAAAGATAAATTAATGTAAAGAAGGAGAAACAACATTTGCTCAGGAATGGACTGAAAGGCCGTTGGTTCCCTTGACAGAACTCGGCATTTGCATGTTTGATTTATACAACACAAGATGGTTACAACTGTTTATAGGATACGATTTCAAATGAATACAAATAGCTGAGGATAAAAGAACTATATCCAAAAGGTTTGAATTTAACGTAAGGCTTGAATTTAAAATTCTTGATCTTCTATTTGTTGCATTTATCATTATCTTCATGATATGCTTTAACACGCCCCTCCGCAAAGTCAACGGCGGTTCACGGACATTGAGTTTGTCTCGTAGTGTAATAAACCGTCGTGATATAAGTGGTTTAGTTAGGATGTTAGCAAGCTGGTCTTGAGTGCGGCGATAGCGAACGTCTAGGCAGCGGTTTGCAACACGATCTCGAACGAAATAAAAATCGATTTCAATGTGCTTGGTACGTGCATGGAATACTGGATTGGAGGAGAGATAGGTAGCACCAATGTTGTCACACCAAAGCATGGGGGGTGCGGGAGATATATGCCAAGCTTTCGTAAAAGTGATTGTAGCCAAAGTAGTTCGGAGGCGGTCGCAGCAAGCGCACGATATTCGGATTCAGTACTAGAGCGGGACACGGTGAGCTGTTTGCGAGAGCTCCAAGAGATAATATTTGGGCCAAGACAGATACAGTAACCAAGGCGTCAGAATATGCTTCGAGATTAGTAGAAGTGGCACGGCGTAACACCAAGCCATGTGTTAGAGTGTGCTTGAGGTACCGAAGAATGCGCTTGACAGCTTGCCAGTGGATGGTGGTCAGTCGGTGCATAAATTGACACACTTTGTTTACAGCGAAGGAAATATCCGGGCGGGTGAGAGATAGATATTGCAAGGCACCAACTGTACTCCGATATTGTGTTAGATCCAGATGTGGATCTCCAGAAAATAATGATAGAGTATGAGCTGCACTCATTGAAGATGAAATGAGTATGACATGTTCCATCTTAGTGCGTTTAAGAAGATCAAGCATATACCTTTCCTGAGTTAGAAATAACCCATCTGAGGTTAGGATAACTTGAACTCCAAGAAAGTAATGTAAGGGGACGAGTTCTTTGATTGCAAAATCACCATGTAAGCAAGAAAGAAGGTGTTTGATTGCTGTAGCATTAGACCCGGTTATGATGATGTCGTCGACGTAAATGAGAATATAAATAATACTGTTGATGTATAAATGAAGACTGAAGAATCGGATTTGGAGCTAGAGAATCCGAGTTCTATTAGGCGCGAGCTGAGACGAGAAAACCATGCACGAGGAGCTTGCTTTAAACCGTAGAGAGCCTTGCGGAGCTTACAGAAGTGACGAGGATAATGCGGGTGAACAAAACCGGGCGGTTGGGACATATAAACATCTTCATCAAGAAAGCCGTGTAGAAAGACATTTTGCACATCGATTTGCTGAAAGGGCCAGCCAAAAGATACCGCAATGGATAATACAGTGCGAATAGTCGTGGGGTTTTACCACAGGACTGTAAGTGTCATGAAAATCAATTCCAGGTTGTTGATGAAAACATTTGGCGATGAGACGAGCTTTGTACCTGTCTAAGGTGCCATCAGCTTTTCGTTTGATGCGAAAAACCCATTTACAGCCGACAATATTCATTGAGAGGGTAGGGGGAGCAATAGTCCAGATGCCATTCCGAAGAAGGGCATCAAATTCGGTATTCATGGCTTGGCGTCACTCGGGATGTTTGGAGGCGGCAGTATAAGAGGTAGGTTCAGAAGGTTGGGAATGAGATATAGCAAGTAAAGCATGGGGGAGAGGGTAGCGTGCTGTGCCATCAGTGAGTTGCTTTGGTTTGTAGATATTACATTTGGACCTTGTTTGCATGGGGTGTTGGTTTGAGGGAGGAAAGGAGGTTGATGAGTTTCAGGAGGTGGAAGAGGCGGGGAAGGTGAGGGGCAAGTGGCTGAGCTTGGACTGGAAGGTGGAGAAGGGGGCATGAGATTTGACTCAGATGTCATAAGTATAGGAGTTGAGGAGCTGGAGTTATGAGGGGAGGCGGCTGGGAGAGGTAGAGGAGGTAACGACACAGTGCTAGGAGGAGAGGATGTGGGGTTATTTGGCGGGCATAGGGACGCATCAGGGAAGAGGGTTTCTTTGAAGATTACATTGCGAGAGATGTACAGTTTGCCCGAAGTGAGATGAAGACATTTGTAACTATGATTAATGGTACTATATCCGAGGAAGAGGCATTGGGTGGAACGAAATTGAATTTTATGACGATTGTAGGGGCGAAGAAGTGGCCAACATGCACAGCTGAAGGTTTTGAGGAAAGTGTAGTCAGGTGTTCGGTGGAAAAGTATTTCACAGGGTGATTTGTGTGATAGAGTAGGGTTGGGAAGAAGATTGATTAAAGAGCATGCAGTGGTGAAGGCGTCGACCCAGAAGTGATGGGGAAGGGCGGCATAGCTTAGAAGAGTGAGACTTGTTTCAACGATATGACAGTGTTTTCGTTCAACAGAAACATTTTGTTGATGAGTGTGAGGACAAGTAAGGCGATGGGAAATTCCAAGGTTTGATAGACAGGAATTCAATTTGTGAAATTCACCACCACTGTCAGATTGAATAGTTTTACTCTTGCGATCAAATAAGCGTTCAACAATGTTGTGGAAATGGCTAAATACACGAAGAACATCAGATTTTGCATATATAGGAAAGAGCCATGTATAACGACTGAAATCATCGACAAAACTAACATAATAGCGTTCACCATTTATTGAAGGAATAGGGGAAGGTCCCATACATCAGCAAATAAAAGTTCTAAAGGGGAGTTAGATTTATTTGTAGAAGGGGGAAAGGAGAGTTGATGACTTTTTCCTTGCTGACAAGCGGAGCAAATAGCTAGTGGTTTGTTGGGTTTGACAGGGAGATGAAATTTGGACACAACACTGCGGACGGTGCAAAGAGCAGGATGACCAAGACATCCACGCCAAGCATTGAGAGTGGCTCTTTCACCGACATAGGCATGATGGGAGGTGGGAATAGAGTGTGGCGTGTAGCAGGAGTACAGGCCGGCATTACTCGGTCCGCAGTGGAGGATGTGTCCCGTGATTTGATCCTTGACGTAGAAAAAGTTAGGATGAAACTCAAAAAAGCAGTTATTGTCCTTGGCAAATTGCCTAACAGAAATGAGATTTTTAGTGATGTGTGGAACACGTAAAACATTTTTCAGAGTGAATTGATGAGAAGATGTTGGAAGAGAGGTAGAACCTGTGTGAAAAATAGGAAGAGTGGCGCCATTGCCAACCTAGACTTTGTCCGTTCCCAGATACTCTTCAGAATGAATATTGAGATTGTTGAGATCAGAGGTGAGGTGATTAGATGCACCAGTATCAGGATACCAATTGTAGTCGTTGAACGAGGGAGTTGTGAGTAATGCTGCAGGTGGAGAGGATTGCTCACCATGGTACGCATGATTAAACCCGTTATAACACTGGAGAGCAGTGTGACCAACTTTATTACATACCTGACATGTAGGACGAGTGGAGCCAGTTGTGTCCATTTGGAAGTTGCCAGAGGGTCCAAAAGATTGACTGCCTCGACCACGGCCACGTTGCCCACGAGAGTTGAACAGTTGCTGCCGTGCTCCCGAGAAAGATGACGGATTCCGCCTTGGTCCAGTGTGTGCACCTCTGCCGCGTGTTTGGCATGAAGCCATGTTTGCTGAGGGGAAGCCCTCAGTTGTTAGCAGGATGTGCTGCTCCAGACGAGATTCATGCGCAAGTGGATGTCCATACAATTCGTCAGTAGTGAGAGGATCAACCCGAGTGGTAACTGAGGTAACAAACGGATCATATTCTGGTCCCAGTTCTGCGAGGATGTAGGAGCTGAGTTCGAAGTCATTGAGCGGTTGTCCGGCAACGGCAAGGGTATCATCAAAACCCTTTATTTTTTGGAAGTATTCGGGGATAGAGGAGCCAACTTTCTTGGCAGTGGCAAGTTGATAGTGAATTTGCATGATCCGATCCCTAGATTGAGAAATAAACATTCGTTCTAGTGTTCCCAAAGGTCACGTGATGTGACACATCCCACAACTTGTAAGGGAACTCCTTCTGTGAGGGAAGATAGGAGTGTGATGAGAATGAGTTGATCTTGCTGAACCCAGATAAGATATTCTAGATTGTCAGCGGGTGTTTCAGAGTTCTCACCCGTGTTTGACAGTGTGGAGGGTGGCGGCTTTGTGGTGCCATCAAGAAAGCCAAAAACTTTCTGGCCACGTAAGTATGGCAGGATTTGTGCCTTCGAGAGCAAGAAATTATCTTTGTTAAGTTTGACGGTAACAATGCTGTGAGGATGAACAAATGAAGGGATGTTGTTTGTTGTGGTGTTGGCGTTTGCGGCATGAACTGCTGTGGAGGAGGAGGAGTCAGCCATTGATGTGGAACTTAGGTTCTGATACCATAAAAGATAAATTAATGTAAAGAAGGAGAAACAACATTTGCTCAGGAATGGACTGAAAGGCCGTTAGTTCCCTTAACAGAACTCGGCATTTGCGTGTTTGATTTATACAGCACAAGATGGTTACAACTGTTTACAGGATACTATTTCAAACGAATACAAATAGCTGAGGATAAAAGAACTATATCCAAAAGGTTTGAATTTAACAGAAGGTTTAAATTTAAAATTTTTGATCTTCTATTTGTTGCATTTATCCTTGTCTTCATGATATGCTTTAACAATCTGGCTATACACCCTTGAAATCTCAATCAACTAAATAAATCAGAGAATAAGAGGGGGGTAGTATGTCAACCAAGAGCTGCGGGTTCTCCAAGCTATTCAAGGCAACTACGTGGACGGATCCCTGTCAGATCAAGATCTCCAAGGCAACTGGGTATAGTTGGCTACTAAAGAAGTTCCATGACAAACAATGCCAGGATAGGAGAAATTACACCGGCAAATAAAGTAACTACGAAGTAAAAGTTGTTAAGCAATTGTATGACTAACCTGCCAGATCAAGTTTGACCGAGCACCTCCGTTGTGGTAAGACCAAGGCCTGCACCCAGACACAAATGCTAATATGCCAACACATATAATAATCCTTACAAGAAATATACTCCCTCGCTCCGTTTAAAAAATATTGACCTGGTTTGACTTGAACACACTTTAAGAAAGTCAAATTTTGTTGGCTCTTATTCATTTTCTATCCTTAATTGGTTACTTAAGGTAAAATAGAAAGAAATCATGTAGTTGTTAATTAAAAGAATAGTATAGAAACTTTGACCACTAAAACTTACCATCTTTAAAAAGTAGACAATATTTTTGAAACAAACCAAGATAAAAAGAATGACAATAATTTTAGAACAGAGAGAGTAACCTACTAAACTTGAATATTAATTACGTGTTCTTTGGATCGCTGCCAGCATTATTCTCCATTCCTGGCCTCAAGAGCAGGGTAACATATTTTGATTGGCATATCAGCAACAATATCTCCCTATTTGGCTTCAATGAGATCTGATATGGCATGTGACTAGAGAGGAAGACAAAATTATTATAGTTTTAATAAAAAAACCTATTTTTATTGCAGTTTTAGAAGTAAGTCAACATCTATCATATACAGTTTTATCAAAACTGTGATGGGTGCCATAACACAGTTTTCACAAAACTGCGGTATGCCACTTTAACAGTGTGCCACAACACGGTTTTGGCAAACTGTGGTGTACAACACAATTTTGATAAAACTGCGTTTCGCACCACAGTTCATTGAAAGCCATATTGTGGCACACCATGGTTGTCTATAAACACCTTCCATTTTTTTACTTCAATTTTTTTATATTTGTAAAACACAATGAACATCTGCCGAAATTTACGCATAACTTAAAACACACCTAAAGACAGACACAAGACAAGCTTTCTCTCTTTTGTGAGTTATTTATTTAATTTGTTAAGTTATTTATTTGTTGTAATCTGTGAACCTGTAGAAGTATTTAACTATTACTATTTACTTGTTTCGATTGCATGAACATATAGTAGTATTTAATTATTGTTATTTAATTGTTTGGATCACATGAACGTATAGAAATATTTAACTGTTATTATTTACTTGTTTCGATTGCATGAACATATAGTAGTATTTAATTATTGTTATTTACTTGTTTGGATTGTATGATCGTGTAGACGTATTCAATTATTGTTATTTACTTGTTTCGATTGCATGAACGTATAATAGTAATTAATATTGTGTTTGGATTGCATGATCGTGTAGAAGTTTTAATTATTATTATTTACTTTCTGATATATTGCATTTATATTTATATTTCATTTAATTTATATTAAATACATTGTATATGGTTTAATATGTTATGACATGTTTAGGTGTAGCAATGGTGTCCTTTGCTAGTGGCAGTGGTGTTGTTGACGAGTTGATACCACAGATAGGAGATTTATTGACGCTCTAGGACGAGCATATTACCCTTCATCTTAGGAGTAGTACTAGGTACAACACGCCGGATGTGCTGAAGAGGGTTGAAATGTATAAGGATCCTGAAAACCTGGATAGTTGTAGGGCATACATCGAGAAAGAGGGCTATGGGAAGGGATGCGGTTTAGTAAGGTCGAGGTAGATTACGGTTTGATCACCACATTTGTGGACAGATGGCGATAGAAGACTCACTCATTTCACCTACCTTTAGGCAAGGCCACAATTACGTTGTAGGACGTAGACGTCCTATTTGGCCTTCGCATCAATGGTGAGCCACTTACTTGCCAGAAGCTGTCATATATTGTAGCACAGTGATGTGACCTGTGTACCGAGTTGCTTAGATGACTTTGGACCTTTTGAATATTTCAGGTAACCATGTACAAAAGAGAAAGTTCATAGAGTGGTCTATTAATAGCAGCCTATCGCCACATCTATCTGGTGATCAGATTATTGAGAGGACTAAAGCGTACATCTTCTCCCTTTTGATGGGATTTTTCTATGACAAATCCAAAAATGGATGTTAGTTGGTATACTTGTACATACTGCGGGCTTGTCCGGTGTGATTAAATATTCTTGGGACACATTGTGCTCGCTTTCTTGTATCGGAATCTATGTGAGGACAACGTTGTGAAGACGAAAGGCCATTAGACTGTGGGGCCAGTATAACTTCTACAGTTCTGGATGTGGGAGCAGTTATGTTATACACCACGTTCTTAAGGAAAAAATATATATTTGTGTGTATTTTATGTTTGCACCGGTTTAAGGAAAAAAAGTCCTTTACTTCCCACTACCACTTCTCTTTCTATAACTCCCATAACCCCCACACTCTTTATACACCATTACACCCATTAACCCTCACTATCTCTCCTTAATCCCTCTACTTAAACACATCTTAATTTTCCTTATTTCGCACCAAAACAAGGCAGCCGGCCATATTCTGAAGAGAAAAAGAGAAGTGTGCCGTGAATGAGGGAGGAAAAAAGGAGAAGGAAAAGAGGAGACAAAGAAAAAGAAGAGGAAGAATTCTTGTTCCAACCCAACCTCTATTTCAACTACGGTATAGTATAATCCAAACAATGTAAGTAAGCTCATTATATTTGCTATGATTTTTGTAAAACATATGCTATAGTTTTGATAATAATCTTGGATCATGCATGATTTATTTTTGTCTTCTTGAATATATGATTTTGTGTATGTATATATATATGTACATAATAGTATTATTATTTTGGTATGACGGCTGAAAATAGTGAGGAGGCCGTGTGTATATATGCTTATATATGTATTATTGGAGAAGTAATTTAGATATGTTATGAATGTGTGTGTTGTGTATAGATATATTTGGATTGATATATGATATGTACTTTTATATGTTAAGACCGATTTTATGGAGGTTTTGGGGATGATGAGTATTCGGCCAGGGGGAGGGGGCTGATGGTGAGTGTCATTTGGGTTGAATGTGATACATAAATGAATGTTAGAGTATGAATTTATGTGGATAAAAATTGGGATTTTTGTTTGGTATTTGTACAAAATGAAATTGGTAAAAGTTGGGAATTTTACACAGTTTGAGGGTGGAATATGGTTGAAATTAGAAAAAGATAATTCTGGTGGTCGGAGTGGTCAGACAGTGGCGGCGTGTGGAGCTCATACGTTGGCGAGTGACTGCGTGTGGGCAAGCTTCTTGCGGAACGTGAAAGCGCGTGGAGGTGCGTGTGACGTTTATTTTTGAGGCAGTGTGTTAGGAATAATCATTATAGCTGTCTGAGGTGTTAAGTGTGAGAAAATATGAGTGACGTGCGTTTTGGAGAGAGAATGATGGGTAAGATGTGGGTTGAGTGAAGTTTGGGTTTTAGGGAAAGGAGAGAGCGCTGGGCGAGGGATTTGAGGGTAGAGAGTGGTCTGATGTTGCTACCCGTAGGGGGCTGAGGGTGGTGGAGGTGAGATGAGCTGAGTTAGGTAGTGGATTAGGGAAAAAGTGGGTCAAGAGAGGTATGTATACGTATACACGTGTATATACATATGTATGGGTGTGAGCATATGTATGTGTGTAAGTATGCAGATAAGATGAGAAATTTTGATATATAGAACATATCGGATTATTTGGTATATTTTGTCATTGACATAGTTGATTTTGAATTTTGAGAATTTTGGAAAACATTGAATTTTTTTTTTCAAGAAAAAATCTTGGAATTCTGGAAATTACGTTGCATATTTTGAAAATTCACCCTTACAAGGTGATATATATTGTTAAGTCGGATTGATTCCAAATAAGCGGAGCATTCAAGCATATTGGCTATTTGGTATAGAGCGCTCGGACATATTGGCCGCTACTAGGGCGCCCCGGTATATTGGCTATTTTAATGTAGAGCGCCGGGACATATTGACTATTAGAGGATCAATTCGTAAGTCTTACAGTATAAGTCACTTGTAGGGAAGTGCTTTAGACATTGCATTAGATTTGGATTTGGTTATTTGACTTTGCACAGGTTAAACCGGATTTAGATTCAGACTTTGGTTTTGGACTTTGGAAAATTTGGTTTTGGCTTGGCATTGCATCGATTTTGAAAAATTGCATCGTGTATTGACTTGGACTAACTTATGATTGGTTTATGATACGTGACTTTATTGACTTTATACGTTGAATATCACTTTGCATCTTAGGGGTAATTTGGTAATTTTATTTGCGAACGAGAAGCGTGATATTTTTTGTACTGTTATTTATTTGATAACCCTTGCATCTCCATATATGTTCCCATGGTAAATATAGTAAGGTTACTTGTTGAGCGAAATGTCGCTCATACTATACTTATCATGCTATGTAGATAGCGAGGACTTTGACTTGGTTTAGATTGAGGATGATCAGGAGTAAGGATTCTGGGGCGAGGCTTAATGAAAATTTAGTCGTGATACTTTATGGATTAGACTTTGATGTATATTTTTGGAGACTTAGTATTTCTTTTGTTTTCATTAAGACTATTGTAAAGTTTTATTTTGCCTAGACTTCTTATTTATTTATTGCTAATAATTTCGTGGTTTCAATTTTATGACTTCCGCTGACATTGATTACGTCATTTTGCTGACGTGTAATTGTATCGATTTTGACGTCTTGTATTTTCCTTAGCGAAATACGGCAGGTGAGTCGTTCTGAGTACTAGGGCTCAGGACGGGTCGCTACAAGTTTGCCATATTCCATCCTCAACGGTTAGGGAGCAGATGCAGATGATACTTGATATGCCCAGTGCACGCTAGTGCCTTAGTGATTGTAGCTTCATGGAGGTTCCACGACACACGGTGGATGTTGCACACAATTAGATGGACAATTTGACAAAAGGAGATTTTTTATTGGTGTTTTACGGGCTGTATATGCTGGTAAGCTTGCCATCTGTGTGCACCCAGGATGCTCATGTATGGACTACTTAGGTGGCACTGATACTGTGGCACTTTGTTGAGTATCATCTCTCATATAGAGTGGTGAGACAGTTTGGGCTAACACAGGAGGTGCCGGCCAAGTTCATCGACACGAGGGTTGCGTTGAATCAGATGGCGAAGGGGGTAGGAAATGTCGATGCGCAACCCATGCTATATTCATGCAGCTGTTGAATGATCGAGTAGCAGCGGATCAAGAGAGCTATATCATGATCAGGCGTCCTCACATATGAGTCAACTTTCATGTAGTGGTATAGACCTCAGACACTCCTAACACTAGGTCGATCTTGTGTTGAGCGTGTAGGTGATGATGGTTTCTGTGGTTTCACATCTATTCTCATGCAGATGGTACATATACATTTTTTGCGTCATTTAATTGTGTCATTGTAAATTAAATTATATGTGTTTGTGTATTGATTTTTTTGTCATTTAATTGTAGACACAAAGCATGGCTGAGATGTACCATGTTGCGGTTGAGGTAAGGGCCGAGGAAGTCATGGAGATTGCATCGCACAGGTTCAGGGCAGAGGTTCTCGAATATCTTCTTTTACAAGGACCTCCTATCACATCCACTTAGCAGACCAGCGATCTAATTTACTCATTTTGATGCGTCTCAACCGGAAGGTCCATCGTCGACACATGCACAGACAGGAGCATCATTGTAGACGCATGCATAAAACATCTGCAGGTCCCTCGGGACATGCGTACGCTGGGCCATCATTGCAGTTGGATACATCTTTTCGGGCACTAGCCGTCAATAGCAGGCATGTATTTGGCCAGGACAACCAGGATGGCATGCTTGACATGGACGCTCTTAGCTTTAACGATCCCTCGCTCTTCTAGTATACCAGAGATTTAAAGGTAAACTTGTCGCATACAGAGTTGCAAAATACATGTACCATCTCAGGAGACCAATATTCCTTAGCTATCATTGCATTCATAGTCACAGTCGCAGCGGCTAGAAGAACTAGGTTCACCTAGACGTAGAAGGGCTGATCAGAGGCCGAGATATAGGAAGTTTGTGGTAACGACAGTCACATGCGAGATGTATATTGTATTTATATTTTGTCTATGGTATTTTGTATTGACATACTGTGTAATCTTTTGATTTATTCTTTTCTATATTCTTCTTTATTCAGATTTTATATTCGCTTGATTTCGTATTTGCACCTGCTTCAAATTAAAGCGTCACAAAGATACGCATATAATAAAAAATACAGCATGCAGTACGTGTCATTAGAGTCCTTATCATAATCTGGTAGCAGTAATTCAAGTAACAACATGACTTGTTATGAAAACGGGTGGTTTTATTTTGGTTTTTGAGCTTGGAGGACACCATGGGCTCCTTCTATATACTCCAGAGGTCAGTACGTACCAAGACAAATTTGCTGAATTTATATCGGCTTTTGTCATGCATGCATATTTTTCTATAGTAGCTAGCAGATCTCGATCTTATTGAGTTCAGCTCAATTAGAAACCAACGTTTTTAATGTGCCTGACAATCCGCCTGGGGAGTCCCTTTACAAGGACAACACAGCTTGCACAAATACTTTGACAAACAAGAAACGTTGATAAGCAAACAAAAAGAATAATCAGAATATAAGTAAACACTGAAGTTCAAGCACAT
>AP025072.1:28528028-28729389 GCA_036186865.1 Eustoma russellianum
CTCCTGCGTTTATGCTGGGTCCGGGAAGGAGCCAGATCACGGAGCGATCTGATACACACAGCCTTACCTTGCATTTTATGCAAGAGGATGTTTCCGTGGCTCGAACCCATGACCTCAAAATCACAAAACAGCAACCTTACCAATTGCTCGAAAGCCCGCTCTTATATTTTTTAACAATAGACACTCTTGACATCTAAATTTGATAGGTAGTCTCAAACGGTCAAGAACTATCGATAAAAAGAATATAATAACTTTTACTTTAGTTGAAGCCGTAGTTGACATAGCATTCCTACCACATTAGACTTTTTCTATTACCAAACGTACGTTAAGTCAAACGAGGTGGAAGAAAGAACTATCGATAAAAAGAATATAATAACTTTTACTTTAGTTGAAGCCATAGTTGACATAACATTCCTACCACATTAGACTTTTTCTATTACCAAACGTACGTTAAGTCAAACGAGGTGGAAGAAAGAGAGGAACTAAACATATGTGTGTCTATATATAGAGACACACATACACATGATTTCCTATCCCAATTGATGTTGGCGAATTCTCCTTCTTGATTGTGTCACCTTAACACTCTGGAAAGCAAGAAGAGTTGTATGTTGCTTTGCAAAGTAAGGGTAATGAAGAAATAGTGATAGAATAAAGTTATGTTACATATAGGGCTGCAAATCAAGCTAACCGAATTGAATAGTGAGTTTTTAAGTTTGGACTTGTTTAGGAAAACGAATAGTTTGGTTCGGTTCATTTAATTTAACGAGCTTAAAAATTTATTCGAGGTCAACTCGAAAAACGTTATCACTTTAAACGAACCGAATAATTCGCAAATAATTTGGCTCGTTTTTGTAAACGAATCTAATTAAGTGTTCAAACTCCGCTCGTTTAATTAAAAATTAACGAACAAACTTGTATCAAATACGAATCGAACCTGAATAGTTCGGTTCGTTTTACACAGTTAGTAACATAATAGTTCGATGATATAACAGCAAAGGTCAAAATGACATATGTAGTCAAACATAAATATTAAAGTCGGCCGTCAACTGTAAAAACAATGCACTTTTAATAAATGATATATGATAGATACATACACAATACATCTTTGTGCACGTATTTTTTTTTTTGACAAAATTATGCAATGCTGTATTTGGATATCCATCTTAACATTTTTATTTCTTCCACTCGCATTCTTTCTTCATGCTCATAATTGACTGTCCAACATTCAGGCCCGTACAACAGTATGGGTCTTACTGATGTCAGGTAAAACTTCATTTTAAGATTTAACGGTACTATCCTATCACAAAAAAATCGGATGCACTTCTCCACTTTAATCATTCTGCTTGTACCTTGTGATTTACATCATTATCAATTCCTCCATCTTTCAATAGTATAGATCATAAATACCTTAAAAGTGAATCTTTTGGTCTTCCAGTTTTGCACAATGTTTCGAGGTCATTCTTATGTAGCTAAAATTAAATTTCATACACTCCGACTTCTTTTGTCTCAACTTCAAGCTCTTTTCCTGTAGCGTCTCCCATCAACATTCCAGCTTAACATTGACTCTTTACTAGTGTCATCCACCAGCACAGTATCACTTGCAAATAACATGCTCCACATAACTCTATCTTGCATTTGTCGAGTGAATCCATTATAAGTAAAGCTAATAAGTATGGGCTCAATGTAGATCATTTTTGTAAATCCACTGTAATAGGAAACTCAGAACTTAGTCCTACTAAAGTCCTTACACTTTTCACCGGGTTCTTATACATGTCATTAATACTTTCTATATATGCTACTTTAACACCTTTCTTTTCAAGCACTCTTCAAAGTTTCTCTCGTGAGGCTTTATCATATGCCTTTTCCTAATAAATAAAAACTATATGCAAATCTCACGTCTTTTTCTGATATTTCTCTATTAATCTTCTCAACAAATGAATATCTTCTATTGTTGACCTTTCCGACATAAATCCAAATTGATTTTCAAATACAATAATCTCTTTGCGAAGTCTTTTTTAATCATTCACTCATACAGATCCATTGTTTGGCTCATTAACTTAATTCTTCTATAATTTGCATAATCTTGTGTATCTCATTTTTTTATACAAAGGTACTAAAGTGTTTTTTCTCCACTGGGCAGGTAGCTTACATGCCTTCACAATATTGTTAAAAAGATTTGTAAGCCACATAATGCCTTCTTTCTCTAGGCATTTCCAAGTGTCAATTGAAATAACGTCGGGTTTTTATCTTTTTCATCCTTTTCAGAGTATCTCCTACAATTGACAATTAGATTCTCCTACTATACGATAAGTGTATATCATTTTTAGATTTACATAATGTACCCAATACAAGTTCATCTCTTATTGATTCAATAAAAAGTTTATTAAAGTATCTTCTCCATCTATCTTGAATTGTCCTTTTCTCTACTAAGATTTTGTTAGCTTCGTCTTTGATGGATTTAACAAAGACATAAAATATGGGCACTGGTGACTAGTTGAAGGTGTGCTTATTCCCTGATAAAGGAAAGAAAGAAGAAGATCTTGGAGCGAGCCTTGAGAACAAGTGTAATGCCTGGAACAAGCAGCGAAAAACAACTCTTCCGCTACTTACTAATAGAAAAGGCCACACCAACAAGGGCTACCGAACTTTGAAAAGCCATCACACTTACATAACTGATCAAAGATTTAGCAAGCATTTTATACATATATTAAAGAATAGGGAAATCAATGTAACTATTCAGAGTCAAATCTTTTATCTTCCTTTCTTTCCCTCTAGCTATTTTATGCATATCTCTATCACATTCTTTCGTCTCCAACCGCATATAAAATATTTCAAATGCCTTTAATTTTCTTTGATTACGGCCTGCTTAGCTTCTTTCTTATCCAGCCTATATTTTTTCTAATTCTCTTGATTCCTGCAAAGTTGAAGTGTTTTACAAATAGTTATCTTGCCTTTTACTTTGTCTTGCATTTTTTCTTTCCACCACCAAGGTTTCTTATCTGCAGGTGCTCGATCTTTTGACTCGCCAAATAAATTTTTTGTTATTTTTGTATCTTTACCGCCATATCTTCTCACACTTCATTTGTATCATCACTTGATTTTCTTAAGACTTCTTGTTCTAATACTACTTTTTTAAACTCTTCTTGTTTAGCTTCATTCAAGTTCCAACATTTTATCTTGAATTTTATACGTCTTTGTTTTCTCAATCTTCTATGTCGGACGTGGACATCCAACACTACAAGACAGTGTCACATTGTTAAACTTTATCATTGGATCACCTTACAGTCATTACATGCTCTTCTATCTCTCCTACAAGTCGACTAATTTGGTCCACTTTTGAATGTAAGTACATTCAGGTGTTTATTTATTTTTTAGAAAAACATGTTAGAAACTATAAGGTCATATGCTATTGCAAAATCCAGAATTGATCTTCCTTCTTCGTTCATATTTTCAAAACCAAATCCACAATGTACTTCATTGTAATCCTTATTCTCTTTACCTACATGTCCATTTAAATCTTCTCCTATAAATATCTTCTTGCCTATTGGTATTTTACGCATTACATCTTCTAAATTTTTCCAAAATTGAACCAAAATAGCCTCCTCTAAACCCACTCGAGGAGCATATTCGCTAATAATATTAATTTTTTCTTTTTCAAACACCAACTTAAAGACTATAATTCTATCTTTTTTCCTAATAATACCTACTACTTCGTTTCTTAATGATGCATCTATAATAAACTCAACTTCATTTCTTGTCTTATTATTTTCTGTATGTCAGAGTTTAAATCCTGACTTGTCCACCATGCTAGCTTTCGCATCTCTCTACTTTGTCTTTTGCAAACATAGAATTTTTATTTTTCTTTTTGTCATATTATCCACGATCTCCATTATCTATCCCGTTAGAGTTTCAGTGGTACTTTTTCTTAGTCCAATACTCCTACCTAACCTAGTATTTCATTTCTTAGTATCTAACTCACGTGATGCATGCTTAGCAGAATCACAAGCTCTCAAAAGACCTCTTGATAACAGGAAATTGAATGACTCACAAAATGAAATAAAAAACAACGAAGAATAAAAGAAAACGAGGAATACGAAGAATATTAAGCACGATGATAATAAAGAAAAATCTTTTTATACCCTCCATATGAACGCAGGTCTCCGACGAACCTTGTTAGACCTAATGCTTACCCTTGTTTGATCAACAACCTTCTTGTCAAGAACATTGGTAGACTATTGAAAAGTTTCTTGAACAACACAGAGATGAATCCAGATCTCAACCCTTGTTCAAGGGATTGATTGAATTCAAAGGACGAAGATTAATCAATACAAACTTCAAAAAAACTTATAAGATCAAACGCTCAAATTTTATTAATAAAAGAGGCTCAATTAAAATAGTGTACAAGATGGCCTATTTAGGCTTCAAAAACTCTTAAAACTTAGCTAACAAAAAAGGAATAGTTATCTATTTTTTTTAGATATCCTACCTTATAAATATCCTATCTAATTGAATAACCCAAAATAATTACTACAAAAGAGATTTCCTTAGCTGTACCACATCATTTGCCTCCTTTTCAGAAAGATTCATATGAAGATTTAAGACATAAGGGAGGAAATTTTCCCTCAGATACATATGAAGATTTAAGACAGAAGGGATCATGAGATCTTGGGTAGCGTGTTTTCGGCTCCTGCTTCCTCTCCGAAACACTCATTTGTTTTGTAGATTTCGAATTTGGACCGATTACCTACTAAATAGAATTTGAGCTTTTTGGATATTGATCCACCATGCTCCTCATGTAATGACGTTTTCTTGGAGACTACTTAGCATATTTTTTTGATTGTCGGTTGGCGAAGGATGTATCAAATGAGGTCATAGCCTGACTTTTCATCATTAGGGACTGAGCTTCCTTTGCTTTGATGAGGGAGTTCTTCCCCACCTGTACTAGAGGCCCCTTAGCCAGGTGGGATGTAAATCAAGGGATGTGCTCCATCGGCAGCCCTGCAAAGGGAGAGGACACACGAGACTCAGCCAGTCCAGAGGCAACCCTTGTAATATTTCAACAAGGATTGTCTCCACACGGACTCGAACTCGGGACGTCGGAGTTCTAGCCCCAATCACCTTTGCCACTTATCACTGGACTATGCCCCTGGGGCCTGAGCTTCCTTTGCTTCATTTGTCCGTCGGTTGAAAACACACATTTCAAAGAAATCAGTTCAGTCTTAGTTTATTCAGACGACAGTAGCAGCTACCATTTACATGATATGACAGACTAGGAACCGTAATAAGTTTGATGAAATTTCACCTTATCATCAGGATGTACTGCATAAATTATTTGCTCATGTGTTTAGACTTTTTCATGAGTGACTTCTAAATTTGCAGGTTCTATTTTGTATAGATACCAAATGATAGTCTTTTTATTGACATGCATAGAGAATATCTTGGTTACATAGTATCAGATTTGGAAGGCTAGTTGTATGCATTGTATCATGGGTATGCCCAATGTATTTGTATATTTAAAATTATCGATCATTTCTTGCGGTTCAGATCATGAGAGGCCAAAAGTGAAACAAAATATGAGTCATACAATCACGTACCACCAGGTGTACAAAAAACTATTTAAAAAACAAAAAAATTTTAAACCTCTTCCCTTCTTGTACACGTGGCGGCGTGTGATTGGAGGCCTCATATTTTGCCTCACTTTTGGCCTCCCTGATCTGAACCGGATTTCTTGGCGGTTGTATTGTCCAAAATGCAAACTCTCTGACTGTGTTGACATGTTTTGATTTGTTTACGCTTTATAATTAAGAGAGAGATTTTCAACTTTTGTATATATATTCATGTTATACATTCTGTCATGGCCTTCTTGTATGATAAAATTCTGCTTCATGCTCTTTCTTTGATACCTTTGGGTGGGGTGGGGGGACCCCCCCTCTTAATATCTACTAATTTTCCTCCACACTAATCTAATCAAAAGCAAGGAACTACCAAGAATGCAGAAGGAATATAGAAAAAAAGACTATATCAAACAATTGAGTAACCACCAAACTCATCATAAGGATTGGAAATGGAATCTTTCCAGCAAAAAATAGGCATTCTTCAGAAGAAAGTGAAATTGAGAAGGATTCTTCTTCATATGCTCCACTAGAGAACACCTGTCTTCATTATATTTGGCAATCATCTGTTTCCAAGACATAGCCTGAAGTAAACAGACAAGGAGTAATCACCTTAAAAGAGGTAGGTTGGGAGTTTGACTCCCTCCGGAGACATTTGTGGGGAATTCCATTACTTGGGCTCCATAATGTTGTACACGTGTATATAACATGCCCTTTGTTTAAATCTATCAGGTTTCTGATTTACATCCCTACACTTCCTGTGGGACAGAGGATGACAGAGACCCTAACTAGTTGAGATACCACCTTTTTACATTTGGCAATCATCTTGTCATTCAACTTCTTACTTATTTCTCCCTTATTCATGTGCCTTCTCAATTTCTCCCAGCACTATAACAATGTTCTGATCCATTCACACATGCCATAATTCTCCAGTAATCATTTTATTGCCTTAAAGAATGCAAAATCTTAAGAATGGATGAAGAAAAGCATTGAGGGTGTATTTGTGAATGAGATCATTAATGCACATTAATTTAAACTAAATTGAAGAAGATGCAGTTATCCAATTTATTCAGTATATGATTTTCACATTGTATTTGTAATATTAAACAACAAAAATATTGCAAAAGAGCTTCAATATATTCATAGTACTACAACAACATTACCACATTGCCTTAGAGACTCCCTCCTACTGCAGGGTATAGGGTAATCAGATGTACGCAACCATGCTCATGTGTTAGAAACACACAGATGTTGTTTCCTAATGACCCATAATGAAAATTGCGTCAAGCTGTGTCGATCAACTGCTACTTTACAATATAAGAAGTGCAACCAATTTAGTGTGTTATTTTGCTTTACTACTCATATCCCAAAGTCAAAAAAGAGTATCTTTGACTCTATTGTTTTATTCCATCATATTCATAGTAACAAATGATAATTCATTCTCTTGGCAGACACTATACAACTAAGAGTATGATGGTAGTCAATGATCAGTCTTGGGACATTTTTTTTAAACATACAGCTACATATGGATAGAAATTCAAGAATGCTACTTCTCAAGTTCCATTGTGTTTTTCAATCAAAGCAGTAAAGGAATGCCAACCAATGCTACTTAGTATGAAAAACAACTGTGCATATGTGATTTAAGCTTCAACCTAGGCTTGATGATATTCAAGAGTACCTAGTATTTTGCCTCCTTTACTAGCTGAAGGAGCTTGTGAACCACATTATCCATTTCTTGATCACCTTTCTCCTTAATCTTTCCACTCAATTCCCTCACTTTCTTTCTTACATCTTTCCCATGTTCCTCCAAGACTGCTTCTCTAATCACATTTGATATCTTCTCTTTTTGGTACTTCCCATTATCCCTCTTCACCTCTATGCCAACTCCAACATCCACAACCAATCTTGCATTCAAAGGTTGATCAAGCTGCATTGGCATAGCTATGAGTGGAACACCACAAGCTATACTCTCAAGAGTGGAACTCCAACCACAATGGCTCACAAATCCCCCAACACTTGGATGGCTTAGTATCTTAGCTTGTGGTGCCCAACCCTCCAACAGCATACCTGTTAGAAATTTGGACACAAGAACAATAAAAGAGAGCAAGAGTATAGATTAGAAAATGGCTTGAGGCGTATATCAATACTATCCATAAGGAATATTTGTCCCCACTAGTTGCTGCAGGGTTGTAGACAAATTTCCTCCTAGGATACAACATCCAACAAGATTTCAACCTCAGCAAAAAGGAATAAAATCAAAAAGAACTTTCAAAACAAGAGTGTATATAGAAGGAAGAAGAACTTTAATGCAAGGACCAACTAGAATGCAAGATATCTTGAAAAATGTGTTGTAATAGCCTTTTTATAGGCTCTTAAACTCCATTCAGACATTTATAGCCGTTGCAAGGTGATTAGATATGTTCCTTGGTGCATAAATTGCAATTCTCGATGAAAAATCACTTCTGTTGACACATCGATCGATCGATGTGACATCTATCTATGTCCGGCAGAATACTCAACTTCATTTTCAAGCCACATGGATCGATCCAATTGAGAAATGGATCGATCCATGTCTTAAGTCAAGCTATTTTTGCTTATTTAAACACCAATTCACCTTCATTCTTCATCCCATTGCCTTTACAAACTATCATTACAATACCTCTTTCTGCTACATTTTCTTGAAATTTATCAGGCAAGACTTGATGCAGCCTAACATTCTGTCTGCTGTGAAACCTCACAACCCATATGAAACTTATCCCACTTTGCTCCAATCCTTGAGCTACCACATCAATCTCTTCTTCTGACAGGAAGTATTCTGTTCCAAAGGAGACAAAAACAACTGAACAAGGGTCCCTTTTGTTCAACCACTCAATGATTTGTGAATCACCATAATCCTTTTCAGGTTCTTGAATTAATAGCCCAACTGGGATCACATCTTTCCTGGCTAGTGTAGACAAGTAGGCAACATACTTCCTTTCAATGTCATTAGATGTCTTGATCAGTACTAATCTAGATGACCTTGCAACACACTGCAGGAATCTGTCCTTGTCAGAGATCCCATTTGATACATCATATAAGAACTGAATCATGTTCTCACGCTCTGATTTTGGGAAACCAAACTCTGGAAAAGGAAATCCCAAGTCAGGATTCTCAACAAAGTGAATAAAAAAACCAGTAACTGCTGCACTGGTAGAAAGGAAAAGCACAGCAGGGATTCTTACATCCTCTGCCAATTGTGGTGCCCAAGGCTGCAAGAAATCATAGATGATCAGCTCAGGTTTCAACATGTTAAGTATATCTCGAAATCGCTCCTTTGCGCCATCAAAGGCAGTCTTGAGAAGTGGCATTAGACTTGGAGGGATGTTCTTGGTGGTGTGATATTCAGGGGGAAGCTCTGGAAAATCTGGAAGATTAATCTCTAGGAATTCTACTGGATTCAAGTGCTTCAAATCTTGGTTTTGTATAAAGGGTTGGAGATTAACAGGGGTAGAACACATGTAGACATGGAAGTTTTTGCTTGTGAGTTTCTTGGCTAACTCAAGAAATGGTGATAAATGGCCATGAGCAAGCCATGGGAACAGCAAAATTTTGCTACCTTGCTGCTTAGTATCCATGAACTTTTTTCTGCACTAACTTAACTTCATCACCATATTATATATATTTTTTTTAAAAAAAAATATTATCCTATTTGATTTCTTAACATAGTGTATTTTACACTATTCTGAAAGGTTAATTATTGCAATAGACCAAGGAAATAATGAGTTCTCAATCGACTAATCAAAATCTTCATGGTCAGATTATAGTCCCGTTTTGTGCCGTTTATGCAGTTACATATAGAGCCGGGGATCTCACTGGAAGGGATAGAGGTATTGTTTGCCTGCCACTTACCCTCCATAAACTCTAGCGATAACTTTTGTTGTTGTTAGAAAATACTGGAGTTATGTACAGATTTAATACGCTTTTCTACTATTTTACAAATAATTAATAGAAGAACCAAATTCTTCATGATTACTATTTTAATCAATGGTTTTCGTGTAATATAGTATGTAAAAATTAGTCTCTTCGTAGTTTGTTGAATCACAATACTAATGAACGATTATTGTAACATTAGGCAACTAGAAATTCGAATTGGTTAAATGGTAAAGGTTATTGTATTTTTTAGCTAAAGATAGGATTCGAATTTTATCTTCTTAAATGGGTATGGTAAATTTTTTTTTTTAAAAAAAAATTATGTAACTACTCAAAAACCATCCTAGTATTTGACCGTGAATGACTGGTAACCGATTAAAGTCTTTAGGATCTAGAAATTTATATTTTCACATACACAATCATTTTACAGAAACTCAACGACGATAATTAGAGAAAACGTACCTTTCTACATGATTTATTAATCGGAAACAACTTTAAATAAAAGCTTCAACTTTGATGTAGACAATCCCAGCCTTGAATGTAGGTTTCTCTCCAATAACACTTACTTTAATGTTTACTTTGATGGATAAGTAAAGACCGATGAACAGGATGAAGAGAGTACCTTCATCCATATTTGTAGACAACCAAAAGATACTTCCATCGTAACCTTTGGATTCACCCCTTTAATAAATGGATATGTCTCTTTAATGAAGAATTGTGTCTCTTAATTTAAAAGACATAATCATTCAAGATAACTCTTCGTAAATAACCAATTAAGTTTTAATTATAAATCATATAACTATAATTTACAAGGGACACAACCTTACATGACCACCACCGCTTAAAATTATAAGACTGGGACAATATAGGTCAAGCTCATCAATCCTTGTCTGGTAATCTTCACCAATACGAGGATGACAGATAAATATTAACAAATGCTTTATTTTACCTTAAAAAATGCTTTAATGAATGGGAATTATGTACAAAACAAGACTTAAACGACTTAATCTGATTGGTGACAGGGACAGGGGAGTGGAAAATAAGGATGAGTGTTGCGTCCTTGCGTGCAAAATGTTTGTATCCCAAGGTGAAAAACTTTTATCCTGACCATATGTAAATCATGTATTCTTCATTCCATTATATAGAAAGAACGGCGCATTGATATCGATAAAGAGTCTATGTCTAAACCTATTTCATTATAAAAAGTTGACAACAAAATCTAACCTCCATTAACCGGAAGGTGACTTGCTACAGCAGGTTTTTTTTTTTAAAAAAATCATTTCTAAAAAATGATATTATCGGTAAAAATTCGAAAAAATTGTAAAAATTAATTAAAAATTATTTTAAAAATCAAAAAATTAGGAAAAAAAATAAAAATAAAAAAAATTACCCAAAACGCCCCAGCACTCCACCCACCTACCCCCCGCGCCACCCCCTACCCCCGGGCCAAAAAAAAATTTAAAATTTTTTTCTAACTCACTCATAACGCTCCGACCACCCGGTCCACCCCCGTGTCCCCTCCCCACCCCCTCCTCTCGCGAAATTTTTTTTAAAATTTTTTCTAACTCATCCATAACATCATAACCACCCCTGCGTCCCCTCTCCCACCCCCGCGCACACCCCAAAAAAATTTTAAAATCTAACTCACTTATAACGCTCCTGGCTACAAGTGAGACATTTCGGCAAAAGAGTTGTTGTTAAGTGAGTTTTATCAACGTTAGGCTGCTAACTGAGTAATGGGTCAAACCTTAGGGTAATAACTGAGATTTTCTCTTCCTATCTTGCACCCAACTGAGTGTTTTCAGGGGCAGATTCTTACATCCAGTTGACTCAGGTTCAGCCTGCTAAATGCATTTTTCTATGTTACTCTAGTTTATTTTTTAAGTTTATATTTTCTGTATGTACATCTAACACATCCAAATAAATTAAAAAAAAAGAGTTTACTTTTTACACGAAAACGAAAAAAATGAGAAAGATACAGAATTACCTGGAAAATTAGGCAGAATAGTGAAAGTTGAAATCTTGAAAGGAGACTAGGAATAAGACGTAGCTTTTTTCCAACATTTCCGTCCTTTTCTTCACACGCATTTTTCTACAACTGCCCATTTAGAAGATAAATCATTCACGTAACAATTTTACTTAACCATTTTTAAGTCATTCTTGAGTCATGCTTCTTTCATTTACCTAAGCGCTTACATATATGCACACACATATGCATATTTACATACATACATACATATACATATATATATGGTATATATATGTATGTATGTATGTATATGTATGTGTATGTATATAGACACACACATATGTACACAGAGACACATACACCCACACATATACATATATACACATGCATATACACACATACACACACATATACACACACACGCACACATATATGCATACACACACACAAACATACACATACACACAGACACGTACACAGACACATACACCCATACGTACATATATATATATATACACACACACACACACACATTCACACACAGCACACACACACACACACATATATATATATAGATATGTATAAATATGTATGTATGTATTGCTTGCTTGGATCGCGCTGGAAGCGAACTCTCTATCTTTTAGGATGGAAGTATTGTTTTCCTGTCTCTCACCCTCCTCAGACCCTAGCAATAGCTTTTGCCGTTATTGGGATATACTGGGTATGTGTTATTCTTGTTGTATATATGTATATACTCACAAAAGGTACATAGATATGGACTGAACCTGCTAATTTTTGATGCAAGACCCTTATTTGTTAGTATAGCTTGACCAATCAATAGATCCCCAAGAATATAAGGCATGATCAATATAAGGCATGATCAATAAGCAAGAATAAAGAGCTTTTTCTCCTATACTTATAGATGAAGTATAACTAGTTCCTTATGATTCCAATTCCTAATAGATCGGCCTCGCACTATATGAAATATTAACTTTTTCTCTAATATTCATAGACCAATATAAATAACTAAGCTCATTATAAACAAGTGAAATGCAAAAAATACATATGGATCTTTTTATAATAATCAGTTACCATTTTTTTTATTTGGCGCTTCATCTTAGATGAAGGTATTATATTCTACCAGTAGCTACTTCTACAACAACAACATTACCCCATCAGAAATTTTATTGTGGTCATTGATCAACTAGTGGCCCAATAAAATGATGACAAATAAGTTTTATAACTTATCTACATGCAAGCAAGGAAGTGATTGGTCAAAACAAGGGGCTCATAAATTTTCTACATATTTCATTGGTCAATGAACAACTAATCATACTTGGTCATTGACCATTGTGAAATTTGTGTTACCCCATTGACTTAGAGGCTCTCGCATATGGCGTTGTATGGAGAGATCGGATGTACGCAACCATACTCATATGTTACACACAGAGGTTGTTTTCCGATGGCCTATAATTCATTTAAAATTAAAGACAACATCAAACTGTCGATGTCTTGTTGCAACTTTTGTAATAGGCCCATCCCAACAGAAAGGTCTCTACTCCTTGGTTATTACCAGGACCAGTAGTTGATAGAAAAATTGTACACCAAATACATACAGTACTACATTCAGTGATTTCAGACCCTTTTTGTTATAGATGCCAAAAAAAGAAGGGGGAAAAAGAGTATGATGTACGTAAAATGCACTGTATACACACATTTAGTGTTAGCATCATCGTTCCGGTAGTTATAAATGGTGGTCAATGAATAACTATTACGCATTTATGAAACAATAAGATAAAGAATAATCGATGTGGAAGTGATGAATCTATAAAGCAAGAATTCATTCCCGGTTATTATGTTTTTCATTAGTGGTTGAATAAATAATAGGATTTATTTAATGACAGGCATTTTAATAAAAAAAATATGGTTGATAACTTAATTATAAACGTAGACAGCTTCACACAGAGGCGTAGTTTGTCTTTGTTCATCTAAAGGATTACATATCTTGGGTTTGTATGATGTCATTGTTATTCCAAATGTGAAGGTCTTCAAATACTTTGTAATCACTGAAGATATATGATGATACCAAGAAATACACCCGTTAGTCAATGACAGTCAACGTTAGAGCAAGAGTATAGAAATGACTAATTGCCGCAGGTCGGCCTGACGACTGACCAAGTCATATGCGGACGAATATTCCGTTCCGGCCACAGAGGCCCCACGCCATCTCGGCAGCATGGTCAGTACCCTACTGGAACTAAAGGTTCCACCTTGGCCCAAGGGTCCGCCTCCGGCTCAGTGGCTTTGCCTCGGCCAATGGATCTTATCTCGGCTTCAGTTATCTCAACTGGAATAGCCTAGCTAGAACCTCGGCCCAAGCACTATTGCAAGGTCTCGACATTTCTTCCCTTCAAAATGGCACCTCGGCCATAATAGCTCAGTATCTCGGACATCTAGAAGAGGTCGGCTATACATTCAGATCGGCCGAAGGAAACCAACCCTTGGTTCCTGGCAAAAGCCCTCAACAGTTCCATCCCGTCCAAAGGAACACATCTCGGCCTCGGATCTGGTCAGACCACGGGTCTGATTACTGACCACAGCCAGGTTACAACAATCACAGTGCTGTGTGCTACGTGGTCTACATGCAATATCCAACCTTCCAGATGTCAATCATACGGAGGGAAAGTACCAGCACAGCCGTCCTTAGCAGCTGCACGGCTACCATGCAAGCGGGCCAGACGTCGTCATCTCAACCATCTGGGACACGTAGCTCCCAGCTTCGCCAACTATAAAAGAGTTCCCCCAATAGAAAGGAGCTCCGGAGGAGAAAAAAAAGTCCAAATGACAAGTAAAAAACACCCCGCTGTTCTCATCTCAGCTCGGCTTGCACTGTGGCTGACCTCAAACAGGTTTCATCAAACCTCTGTTTCAGTTAAAGCTCTACGCTAAAAAACCCGCAGCTGACTTGAGCGTCGGAGGGTTTCCCCGGGGCAGCGCCCTGGGACCCCTAACGCTCTCTTTCTTTTCTCAGGCTTCCTAGGAAGACAACTGACGGAGGAATAACGGCCTTAGACCCTGGATATTTCGACTATTACCTTGGCGAGACAATCCGACCTCGTCATTTTGGCGCTAGAAGGAGGGCCCGAACCTCCGGGTCCTTTGACTCTCGAAATATCAAGTCATTTCCAACAACTCCTCTTAGTTGACTTAGGAAGCTATCGAGAGAAAGATAAGCAGAGAAGGTGATCAAAGGCTTTCTTTGCCACTAACCGCTCCATGTTCCAAGGAGCCTGAGGAGTTCTCAATTCCTATCACCTTCTTATATGAAGAGCACATGAGAGCCATACGTTATGTAGCTCAAAATTCAGCAGCGTTTCAAGCTGTTATGGAGCTAAGAGGGAAAGCCAGGACAGAAGGAATCAATGGTCCCTCTCCTAGCAGTGCTAGTGATCAGCAGTTGGAGTACTCTCCATCTCGGCCAGGGTATCATTCTGAATGTCAAGCTGAGATTATATCTGAAGCAGGATACTCACCACGGAGGTCTGATTATCAGACCATACAGCGCCCCTCGGTCTCATCTCGGCCTTCCAGTTCTGGAACACATATCCAGGCCTCACGGCGAGAAAGAACATCTGTCAAAGTTCGGATGGGAGGCCACGGCAGAGAAAGGACTTCTCTTTTGGCCTCAAAAGCTCGCATCCTCTCTTATATGAAAAAGAAGAGTTTGGTGAAGGAACCAAAGCCTCTTGCAGGGCCAGTCCATAAGAGGGATCCTCAGCTTTACTGCCTATATCACCATGATATAGGGCATGATACAGAAGACTGTAGACAACTCGGTAAAGAGATAGCACGCCAGATTGAGCTCGGCCATCTGCAGCAGTTTCACGATCCGAGATGAAACTTGCGCAGTAGAACTGATTTAGATGTTCCTTGAGGTGGACATCAACCCGAGTGGTAGCTCTGAGTTGAAAAAAACAGCAAGTTAGGCTGCCTTGACTGTTAATTGAGTTCAAAGTGGGGACCAATTTTCGTATACATCTGAAAACACCCAGCTCGGCCTTATATTTGGCCTGTATAGCAGTCACCTCTTGGTGCATGAAATTTCTCAGCAATAAAAAGTTTGTGTTCCTCTAACTTAATGTTGTGGACAGCCCTGCGGAATTGAAGTTTCTTATTAAAATTTCTCCTCAGCAGGATCTGGGGAAAGAGCCCGCCAGAGGGTTAAAATTTCTCCTCTGCAGGATCTGGGGAAAGAGCCCGCCAGAGGGTTAAAATTTCTCCTCAGCAGGATCTGGGGAAAGAGCCCGCCAGAGGGTTAAAATTTCTCCTCAGCAGGATCTGGGGAAAGAGCCCGCCAGAGGTTAAAAATTTTCTCTTCAGCAGGGTCTGGGGAAAGAGCCCGCCAGAGGGTTAAAGATTTCTTCTCAGCAGGATTGGAAAAGATCTCGCTTGAGGGTTGAAGTTGCATCTCGGCCAGCCCAAGGCACCAACTTGCTCGAGACTCGTATGACCTTGGCAAATCTGGATAAGGTCGGAGCAGATCTCTATATCTCACCTCGGTTAGCATACGACGGATATGCTCAGAATTATCCCTTTAGATGGGATCTCGGCCAAGGCAACACAAGATTCTCTTATTCAAGCTCAGCAAGACAAGGTAACTTTTATTTTGTCATCTTTTATTAAAGTTGAGCAGGTTTAGTAAGCCCAAAATACAATCTCGGCAATAATAAACTTAGAAAGCTCAAGTTACGTCTGCGGGCAGAAATGTGCTCAAGATTAATGAGTCCGACGTGTGATCTCGGCAACAAAAAAATTAAAAAATACTGAAAAATGCAAAAAACTCAGAAACAAACGAGAATTGCAAATTAAGAGGGCAGAAACTTTCATTGATGACAAGAGTACACTTAATACAATTTAAGGTTAGATTTGCTCATCATCATCACGCAAGTCTGCCTCATCAGTGAACTTCTGAAACTGGGCTTCGAACTCGGCCTCAGCATGGATGTTATAAAGCTCAACCAGCCTGGGGTCATCCTTATTCAGCTGGGGGCAGACCTCAGCACAGACGTCAATGGCCTTTGTCTGGCCCATCTGCATAACTGGGCCCTACAGCAGCACCATATTCTCTTCGAACAGTTCAGACTTCTTGAACTCGGCCACTGCTACAGACTTGGTCGCAGCAAGTTGAGCAGAAAAGTTTGATGCTTGCTGCTCCAGTTTCTCTTGCAGAGTTTTTGATTAAAGCATCTTTCTGCCCAGACTCGACCATGACTTGATTGTAGCATGCCTCCAGGTCGGCATTCCTCTTTTCTAGCTCGGACACCAAGGAGTTAGCCGTAACCCATTTGGTTTCAGCCTCTTCCTTTTGGCCTTGAATTTTGATGATCTCCGACTTCAAAGATGCGATACTTTGGGAATTAGCATCAGACTCTTTGGTTTTAGTTGCCAGTTGACTCTGTAGCTCTTCACCTCGGCTAATGAGCTCGGACAGTTGCACTTTCAGCTGTTTCATTCACCAAAATAGGGTTAGTAAAAACTTAGGTGAAACACGCAAAAGATGGATCATACCATGGCAGAGTTAATATGGACAGTGTTGACCAAGCTGCCCCAAGATGCAGTTGAGAAACGTTGTTTGTCAACGGGCAGTATCAGGCTATTCATCTTCCTGGCTACAGCAGGGTTCATCACGGTGTCGGCTTCATCAAATTCGCCCACCGTTACATTTTCCTGAGCAGGTGCCGTCTCGGCCTCAGGAATGGGGGCATCGTCTTCTCTGGGCCTTTTTCCCAGAACAGAACCCCCAATTGGCCGGGTTAGTCCGAGATCAGCTGGAGTAGGGTTTATTGGAGATACCTCAGCCCTTGCTCCTATACCAGTATATAGAGTTGAAAATTGCTCAAAAAGAATACTTCCAAGTCTACAGAAATACTAGATACCTGGAGTGGTTGACTCAGAGGCAATTGTGATGGCCTGATTCACTTCAGCCTCGGCAATGCCTTCAGTTGGGGGCAGACCTTGAGCCACCTCGGCCCTTGCCTTTGCTGTTTGAGCCTTCTTCTTGGATGCAGCTTTGGCAATCTTAGCTGCAAATTCTTTGCCTCCGGGAGTCATGGAATCTGCATAGAGCGTTACAGATTTAGCTAGAGGCAGACAAAGAACGAAAAAGGAACATAAGTAACAGAGCATACCCCGGACTATTGCCAAATTCTCTGGTGAGAGGGGTTTATAATGGGGACCTGAAGCTAAGGAGCTCAGGTCAGCTGCTTTCAGTACTGAGTCATTAACTCTATGCCAGTCAATGACTACAGGCGAAGAATACAACTTGGCAGCCTCATCACAAAATTCTGGGCTCGGCTTCATGTTGTCAGCTTTGCCTGATTTCCATACATCAAGTTGGGGGTAGTCCTAACTTCTTGATGTAAAAGAACCTACATTTCCAGTTCTCTTAAAGGTAGGTATTGGACAACATAGTTGAAATCTTCAGGAGTCACTCTTTTGATAAAATAATACCAACTTTCGGAAGACCTACAGGCGAATAGACTCCTAAAGATCCTCTGATCAAAGGGGATCTCTGATGCTCTGAGGAAGAGCAGAAAAGATAGAATAATTTTCAAGCTATTAGGCTTGATCTGGGGAAGCCTAAGGTTGTAAGAGTGAAGAATGCGAAATAAAGAGACTGGGATGGAAGACGAAACCCAGAATGAAAGTACTCTTCATAGATAGCTTCATAACCTCAGGAGGGTCATAGGCTGTTTGATTGGCAAAGGTAAGAGGGGGTCAAATTGTTCAACATCAATGTCATACATGCCACATATCAAGGAGACGTCCACCTCGGACAGAGTACAAAAAGACTCTTGGACCTCGGCTGAGGGGGACCCCCTGTAAACGACCCCAACTGGCAGAGCTGAAACCCTAGATTTTGGGGGAATTGTGACAGTTTCCGGAGCAGGAATAGTTTCAGCTTGCTCCGGCGAAACCTCAACTACTGTTATAGCTCTGCTCGGCGAAGCTCGGCCACTGGGGCCGGCAACATTACCAACACCAGCCAGAAGCCGAGCTGGAGGACGGTTCTCAGAGACAATCGTCTTCTCCGATGAGGAACTAAAGGTTTCGACATTTCCAACATAAGAAGCTCCTTTGGAGCGATTCTGTGAGTCAGAAGCCGAAGACATGAAAGCTAGCAGAGAAGACTTACAGGCGATTAGCCAGAAGAGAAAGAAGATCGCCGAGGTGAAAAGGATGTCGGAGCAAGGGGAAACGCCGGAAGAGCTGACACCGATGAAGAGTAAGAATGAGGAGAGCAATTAGAATGCAAAAGGGAAAAAATGAGGAATGAAGCCCTATTTATAGGCAAGTCTCAGCCATTTCAAAGGTCACCTCGGGTTAGGCTGACCTCGATTCCCACGCCACCATCAAGGCTGATTGGCATCGAATCTTGAACCGACGTGATTAAAAGCTGAACCGTCGTCACCTCGATCTGCGAAGATAATAATTGCGCAGGACAAACTAATCCGAGATGGACACGTGTCCGAGAAGGTCATTTGTTTGGTCATTCTGATCCAATCAGTACAGCTATGAACTGATGCTTCGTACACCGTGCTTGATAGGTATGGAGTAATTGGCTTTAAGAGAGACACCTCGGCTAAAGACAACGATATCATCAGATCAGCCTGCCCTCAGGTCAGCTCGGCCAGTCTAATCTGGGGGGCAGATGATGATACCAAGAAATACACCCGTTAGTCAATGACAGTCAACGTTAGAGCAAGAGTATAGAAATGACTAATTGCCGCAGGTCGGCCTGACGACTGACCAAGTCATATGCGGACGAATATTCCGTTCCGGCCACAGAGGCCCCACGCCATCTCGGCAGCATGGTCAGTACCCTACTGGAACTAAAGGTTCCACCTTGGCCCAAGGGTCCGCCTCCGGCTCAGTGGCTTTACCTCGGCCAATGGATCTTATCTCGGCTTCAGTTATCTCAACTGGAATAGCCTAGCCAGAACCTCGGCCCAAGCACTATTGCAAGGTCTTGGCATTTCTGCCCTTCAAAATGGCACCTCGGCCATAATAGCTCAGTATCTCGGACATCTAGAAGAGGTCGGCTATACATTCAGATCGGCCGAAGGAAACCAACCCTTGGTTCCTGGCAAAAGCCCTCAACAGTTCCATCCCGTCCAAAGGAACACATCTCGGCCTCGGATCTGGTCAGACCACGGGTCTGATTACTGACCACAGCCAGGTTACAACAGTCAGAGTGCTGTGTGCTACGTGGTCTACATGCAATATCCAACCTTCCAGATGTCAATCATACGAAGGGAAAGTGCCAGCACAGCCGTCCTTAGCAGCTGCACGGCTACCATGCAAGCGGGCCAGACGTCGTCATCTCAACCATCTGGGACACGCAGTTCCCAGCTTCGCCAACTATAAAAGAGTTCCCCCAATAGAAAGGAGCTCCGGAGGAGAAAGAAAAGTCCAAATGACAAGTAAAAAACACCCCGCTGTTCTCATCTCAGCTCGGCTTGCACTGTGGCTGACCTCAAACAGGTTTCATCAAACCTCTGTTTCAGTTAAAGCTCTACGCTAAAAAACCCGCAGCTGACTTGAGCGTCGGAGGGTTTCCCCGGGGCAGCGCCCTGGGACCCCTAACGCTCTCTTTCTTTTCTCAGGCTTCCTAGGAAGACAACTGACGGAGGAATAACGGCCTTAGACCCTGGATATTTCGACTATTACCTTGGCGAGACAATCCGACCTCGTCAATATAAATTATTTCTGTGTTATAACACAAAAATGATTTGCATGCTGTCATGTCGACCATGCAAACATCGATACTCCCGTATCCGAAAATATTTTCATAATTTTTATTTTGGTTTATTACAAACATATTGTTTACTCTCTAAAAATAAAAATATATTAGTATTCAAAGTTTCATAGTACTCTTTCAATTAGCATTTGTGTTATTTCTCTATTTGTATTTGATGATGTCAGATTTATCACCAATGTAAAAGTGGAAATATCCGTGGGTAGGCCGTTATTCCTCCGTCAATTTTCCTTCTAAGAAACCTGAGAAAAGAAAGAAGGCGTTAGGGGACCCAGGACACTGCCCGGGAAAACCCTCCGACGCTCAAGTCAGTTGTGGGCATTTTTCAATATAGCTTGTACTGGAATGAAGGTTATATGAAACCTGTTTGAGGTCGGCCAGAGTGTATTAGCCGAGCTGAGACGAAAGCGGTCAGTGTTTTTTTCTTCAGACCTGGTGAGGCTTGGAAAGATTTGAAAAAACTTGGGCTTCTTTCAGTTGAGGAAGCCCTTTTATACTTAGCGAAGCTGGGTGCTGCGTGTCCCAGATGGATGAGGTGGGGACATCTGGCTGGTTTGCATGGTAGCCGTGTGGTCATTTAGGATTGTTGTGCTGGCTATTTCCCTCCGTATGATCGACAGCTGGAGAGATAAGATTGCATGAAAGCCACGTAGCGAACAGCACTGTGACTGTTGTAGTCGGGCCGAGGTCAATAGTCAGACCTGCAGCCAAGATGGACCATTAACTGGGAACCGACTGGATTCCTTAGGCCGAGCTTGATGTTCAGCCGAGATCTTCGGTGGCTGAGATGCCAATTTGTTATGGTCGAGGTGCCATTTGGTCGGGCAGAGACAGAGGCCTCGTACCGAGATGTCTAAGCCGAGATAAGACTCTTTGGCCGAGATAAAACCCTTTGGCCGAGGTAAGTCCCTTAGGCTGGGGTGAGGCTGCTAGGCCGAAGTGAACTCAATCCTCAGAGGGTGCTGACCGTGTGGCCGATGTGGCGAAGGGACTTTATGGCCGAGATAGATTATTTGTTCATCTCTGGCTTGGTCTATCACCAGGCCGACCTGCGGCACTTAGTCATTTTTATGTCCTTGCTAAACGTTGACTGTCATTGACTAACGGGGCGTATTTTTTGGCTCATCATTTGCCCTCCAGATTAGTTTGGCCGAGCTGACCTGCAAGGGCTGGCTAATCTGTTGAAATTATCGTCCCTTGCTGAGGTGTCATCCTTTGAACCAGCCATTCTACCTCTAGTGAGTGCAGAGTACGAAACGTCAATTTCTTGGCTGTACTAATTGGATTGAACTGACCCGACAGATGACCTTTCCTGGCACGTGTCCATCTTGGATTGGTGCGCCTTGCACAATTACTGCCTGCGCGGACCGAGGTGACAACGGTACAGCTTTTTGGTACGGCGGTTCAGGATTCGATGTCAGCCGGCTTTAAATGTGGCGTGGGAATCGAGGTCGGTCCTCCCGAGGTGACCTTTGGAATGGCCGAGATCCCTGCCTATAAATAGGTCTTTCCCCCTCATTTTCACTCTTTACCTTCCTGATTTCATTCAAACCTAGCTTTAGCTCTTCCCTGGTGTCAGCTTCCTCTCCGGCGTCAATCTCTGCTCCGGCGTCATTTTGTGCTCCGGCGTTCTGTACCTCGGCGGTTCTCTTCCTTCTCTTCCGGTGAATTGCCTGTAAGTCTTCTTCTAGCTTCCATGTCTTCCGCCTCTGATTCACAAAACCGCTCTGAGGGAGCTTCCTACATTGGCAATGAGGGAACTTTCAGTTCCTTGTCAAAAAGGACGGTTGTCTCTGAGAACCGTCTTCCAGCTCAGCCATCAGGTGACGCTGGTGATGTTGCCGACCCTAGTGGCCGTGCTCCGCCGAGCAGAGCTGTGACCGTAGTTGAAGTTTCGCCGGAGCAGGCAGAAACCATCCCTGCTCCGGGAACTGCCGCAGTCCCTCATAGGTCTAGGGTTTCAAGTCTGCCAGTGGGAGTAGTTTATAGGGGGTCTCCTTCAGCCGAGGTCCAAGAGTCATTCTGTACTCTGTCCGAGGTGGATGTTTCCTTGATATGCGGTATATACGATATCGACGTTGAACAATTTGACCTCATTCTTCCTTCAGCCAATCAAACAGCCTATGACCCTCCTGCGGGATATGAGGCTATTTATGAGGAATACTTCCATTCTGGGTTCCGTCTTCCCGTCCCAGTCTCCTTGTTTCGAATTCTTCATTCTTACAACCTTAAGCTTCCTCAGATCAAGCCTAATAGTTTGAAAATTATTCTATCTTTTTTCCTATTTCTTAGAGCATCCGAGATCTCTTTTGATTAGAGAATCTTTAGGAGTCTGTTCTCCTGTAGGTCTTCTCAGAGTTGGTATTATTTTACCAAAAGAGTCTCTCCTGAAGACTTTAATTTCGTTGTTCATATACCCACCTTTAAGAAGAACTGGAAAGGAAGATTTTTCTATATCAAGAAGTTAGGGTTACCTCGGCTAGACATATGGAAGTCGGGTAAGGCCGACAACATAAAGCCGAGCTCAGAATATTGCGATGAGGCAGCCAAGTTATATTCTCTGCCGACAGTCATTGACTGGTATAGGGTAGATGACTCAGTATTGAAGGCGGCCGGCCTGAGTTCCTTAGCCTCAGGTCCCCATTACAAACCCCTTTCTCCAGACAATTTGGCAATAGTCCGGGGTATGCTCTGGTACTTGTGCTCCTTTTTCGTTCTTTGTCTGCCCCCACTTAACCTTGTGTACCTTATGCAGGTTCCATGGCTCCTGGAGGCAAAGAGTTTGCAGCCAAGATTGCCAAAGCTGCATCCCGCAAGAAAGCTCAAACTGCTAAGGCAAGGGCCGAGGCCGCTCAAGGTCTGCCCCCAGCTGAAGGCATTGCCGAAGCCGAGGTGAACCAAGCAATTACAATTGCATCTGAATCAACCACTCCAGGTATTTTACATTTTCTAATCTGTTGAATTGTTCCCTTGGGTGGTTTCTTACTCGGATTATTATAGCAGAGGTAAGGGCCGAGATCCCTCAGAAGAGTCCAACCCCAGTTGATCTCGGACAGACCCAGCAGAATGAGGGCTCTGTTCTAGGGAAAAGGCAAGGGAAGATGCCCCCATCCCCGAGGCTGAAATGCTGCCTGCTCAGGAGCAAACTCTAACAGTGGGCGAATTCGATGAAACCGAGACTGTGATGAACCCGGCTGTTGCCAAGAGGATGAACAGTTTAATTCTGCCCATTGACAAACAACGTTTTTCATCTGCATCCTGGGGCAGCTTAGTTAATTCTGTTCATGTCAACTCTGCCATGGTATGAACTAACTTGCCTTGTTATACCCATTTGAGGTTTCACTAACATTGTTTTGGTGAATCAGCTGAAGGTACAACTATCTGAGCTCATCAGCCGAGGTGAAGAACTGCAAAGTCAGCTGGCGGCCAAAACCCAAGAGTCTGAAGCAGCTTCCCAAGACATCACGTCCTTGAAAACAGAAATCAGTAAGCTTCAAGGACAGAGGGAAGAAGCTGAAGTCAAATGGGCTGCAGCTAACTCCTTGGTTGCCGGGCTGGAGAAGAGAAATGCCGACCTTGAGGCGTGTTACAATCAAGTGATGGCAGAGTCGGGGGGAAAAGGATGCTGTGATTACATCTCTGCAAGAGAAACTGGAGCAGCAAGCATCAAATTTTGCAGTTCAACTAGCAACGGCTAAAGCTGAAGCTGTGGCGGAGTTCAGAAAATCTGAGCTCTTTGAAGAAAACATGGTGCTGCTGCGAGGCCCAGTTCTGCAGATGGGCTAGACAAAGGCCATCGATGTTTGCGCCGAGGTCTGCCCCCAGCTGGATAAGGAGGATCCTCGGCTAGTTGAGCTTTATAACTCCCATGCTGAGGCTGAGTTCGAAGCTCAGTTCCAGAAGTTCTCTGAAGGAGCTGACTTGCGGGAGGATGAAGAGTATTTAGGCTTGTACTTAACATTGAAACAAATGTATTCCGTTATCAATGGAAACTTCAGCCTTCTTATTTGCAGTTCTCATTTATTTCCGAGTTTTTTGCATTTTTCAGTGTTTTTACCTTCACACTTTTTGTTACCGAGTTCATACATCGGCCTTGTTAATCTTGAACGAGTCCGTATAAACGAAACTAAGTCTGCAGATTAACGTATCTCTGAGCTCTTCAAGTTTATTATCGCCGAGACCGAATGTCGGTCTTATTAAACATGCTCAGTTTTAATAAAAGATTTGACAGAATGTTACCTTGCTCCGAGCTAAATAAGAGAATATTGTACTTCCTTGGCCGAGATCCCATATAAAGGGATAATTCTGAGCATATCTGGCGTATGCCAGCCGAGGTGGAATATAAAGGTATCTGCCCCCCGACCTTTTCCAGATTTGCCAAGGTCATACGAGTTTCTTCAGCGAGTTGGTGCCTCAGACTGGCCGAGGTCTTGAGGTACCCTTTAGCGGGCATTCGTCTTAGTCTTGCCGAGGTCTTTTTCCACCCTTTAGCGGGCTTCTGCCTCGGTCCTGCCGAGGTCTTTTTGTATCCTTTAGCGGGCATTTGCCTCGTTCCTGCCGAGGTCTTTTTGTATCCTTTAGCGGGCATTTGCCTCGTACGTGGCGAGGTCTTTCTTAGGAAACTTCTCAATTCCGCAGAGCTATCCACAACATTGTGAGTTGGATAAGCACAAACTTTTTATTGCTGAGAAGTCTCATGCACCGAATGGTGACTATATCAAATGCCGTAGACTCATTACAAGGCCGAACTGGGAGTTTTCGATTGTACAAGGAAATTGTTCCCTATTTAGAGCTCGGCTTGTTGTCATAGCAGCCTAATTCGCTTGCAATCTTGACTCAGAGCTGCTGCCCAGATTGGTCTCCACCTCGGGGATGGCCCCAGCCAGATCTGCTGTGCAGGTTTGATCTCGGATCATAACATTGCTGCAGATGACCCAGTTCAACCAGGCGCACAATCTCCTGGCCGAGTCGCCTACAACCTTCTGTATCATGTCCAATATCATGGTGATATAGGCAGTAGAGTTGTGAGTTCCTCTTGGGGAGTGGCCCGGCAAGGGGCTGAGGTTCTCTGGCCAGCCCTTTCTTTCTCAAGTAGGAAAGGATATGGGCCTTTGAGGCTAACAAAGAACTTCTTTCTCTACCCTGGTCCCCTAACTGAACTTTGACAGATGCTCTTTCTCGCCATGAGGCCTGGGTGTGCTCTCCAGGCCTGAATGGCAAAGATGAGGTTAGGGTGCACTGTATACCCTGGTGATCATACCTTTGTGCTGAATATCCTGCTTCAGCCACAATCTCGGCTTGACATTCAGAATGATATCCTGGCCGAGATGGAGAATATCCCAACTCCTGTGCATTGGAATTGCTGGAAGAGGGACCACTGGTACCTTCTGCTAAGGATTTTGCTCTTAACTCCATTACAGCTTGGAAGGCTGCTGGATTTTGAGCCACATAACGTATAGCTCGCATGTGCTCTTCATGTGAGAAATAATAGGAGTTGAGGACTCATTTGGCTCCTTGGAGCACTGAGCAATTGGTTGCAGAGAAGACCTTTGGTTGTCTTCTTCGCTCATCTTTCTCTCAATAGCTTTCAAGGACAATTAGGAAGACTTAGTCATTGGAGGAGCCTTGAGTGGATATTTCGTAAGTAAAAAGACCCGGAGGTTCGAGGCCCTCCTTCTAGCGCCAATTTGATGATGTCAGATTTATCACCAATGTAAAAGTGGAAATATCCGTGGGTAGGCCGTTATTCCTCCGTCAATTTTCCTTCTAAGAAACCTGAGAAAAGAAAGAAGGCGTTAGGGGACCCAGTGCACTGCCCCGGGAAAACCCTCCGATGCTCAAGTCAGTTGTGGGCATTTTTCAATATAGCTTATACTGGAATGAAGGTTATATGAAACCTGTTTGAGGTCGGCCAGAGTGTATTAGCCGAGCTGAGACGAAAGCGGTCAGTGTTTTTTTCTTCAGACCTGGTGAGGCTTGGAAAGATTTGGAAAAACTTGGGCTTCTTTCTGTTGAGGAAGTCCTTTTATACTTAGCGAAGCTGGGTGCTGCGTGTCCCAGATGGATGAGGTGGGGACATCTGGCTGGCTTGCATGGTAGCCGTGTGGTCATTTAGGATTGCTGTGCTGGCTATTTCCCTCCGTATGATCGACAGCTGGAGAGATAAGATTGCATGAAAGCCACGTAGCGAACAGCACTGTGACTATTGTAGTCGGGCCGAGGTCAATAGTCAGACCTGCAGCCAAGATGGGCCGTTAACTGGGAACCGACTGGATTCCTTAGGCCGAGCTTGATGTTCAGCCGAGATCTTCGGTGGCTGAGATGCCAATTTGTTATGGCCGAGGTGCCATTTGGTCGGGCAGAGACAGAGGCCTCGTACCGAGATGTCTAAGCCGAGATAAGACTCTTTGGCCGAGATAAAACCCTTTGGCCGAGGTAAGTCCCTTAGGCTGGGGTGAGGCTGCTAGGCCGAGGTGAACTCAATCCTCAGAGGGCGATGACCGTGTGGCCGATGTGGCGAAGGGACTTTATGGTCGAGATAGATTATTTGTTCATCTCTTGCTTGGTCTATCACCAGGCCGACCTGCGGCACTTAGTCATTTTTATGTCCTTGCTAAACGTTGACTGTCATTGACTAACGGGGGGTATTTTTTGGCTCATCAGTATTAGTTAACTAACAACAACAACATTACCCGTTGCTTTAGAGACTTCTACCTTTGGCAGGGTACGAAAGGTCGGATATACGCAACCATACTTATGTGTTAGAAACAAACAGAGGTTGTTTTCCGATAACCCATAATGAAAATTGCGTCAAGTTGTGTCAATCAACTGCTATTTCACAATATAAGAAGCGCATTCAATTTAATACTAAGAATAAAATAAGAATAGTGGACAAAATAGTTTGGCTTTTTCAAATCATGGCTAAGTCAAACTATTATAATATTTTTGGGACGGAGAGAGTATCCCTTTTAATTATAAGACTCAACTTGAGTCTAATGTTCTTAGATTAGACTAAAATTTTAGGATTAGTTCTTTTTGAGAGCAAATCTTGGTAATAATTTGTTTAATGTTTTTGTTTTTTCATAGGGGGCATGATATTACAAGCCATGAAATGCTTAGGCAAGGTTTCACTCATGCATCCTTGATGACATTCAGAAACAAGGAGGATTTCACAGCATATATTGGCCATCCAAATCATGTGGAATTCTCATCTAAATTTTCAGATGCAATTGAGAAGGCCCTTCTTCTCGATTTTCCTGTTATTACTCTCAAGTCTCCAAGTTGATCAACAACTTAATTATTACCAAATAATTGTCAAGAATGTTCTGCACTTCCACCAAATTGTTAAGGCAAATAATTGCCATGATTTTTCTGCATTTTCTTTTGCTTTGTGTTTAATTTATGAACTTATATCTTCCTCTTTGTACTTTGTTTACTGATGAGATTTTAATTGACTGGTATAATTACAGTTTTGCTTAACCTTTTTATAAGGAAACATGGTTGAGATTTACTTTTATTTCATCTATTAGTCTAGTTAAGATAAGCCTTGTCTAGGCTCCCAACGCATAGTCCAGTTGGTACTCAGGTTGGGGATTGCCAACAGAGGCCATGAGTTACTCAGGTTGGGGATTGCCAACAGAGGCCATGAGTTCGAATCCAGGGACGCGCACAGTGTGGGTGTTCCTCTGCTGTCAGGCCAAAGGCCTAGTTTGTGGGGGTTACCTTGTGTGGGTAACTGTGTAAGATCTCACCCAATCTAGGAGTCCGCTGGATTCCTGATTTACATCCTCCACGCAGCTACTTGAGTCTGAAGCAGTGGAGGCACTTTGAGTTGGGGTTCAACCTTTTCCAACAAGACAAGCCTTGCCTAACCCCTCATCTTGGGGCCAAATAGTAGAAACCTGCTAATGTCACATGAAGGATGGAAGAGAGTTAGAGACCTTTTATAGGATTAGCCTTTTTAATTTATCTTTAGAGTTGATTCCATGTTGAAAGAGTTCGGGACTAGGCTTTATCTCTGAGTAAGAGTCAAATTCTGGAGGCACTGTGCATGCTAGTCCAGATTAGTCTCACCAAAATAGTACAGATATATTCGGCACGTCAAGAGTCTATCCAAGACATAACAGTACAAAGCTGGTGCCATTGTGCTGTTGTGTACGGGGGTTCCCGATCAGTAGCGGCATCACCGTCGATGTGAAGTTCAGATAGCACAGCTACATCCTGAAGTGTGATTGTGGCCGCGCCTAATGGTAGATGAAAGGAGTGAGTCTCATGTGGCCACATCTCCACGAATGCTGTGAGCAAAGCATGATTTATCTTAACCTTACTATCATCAACACTCCCCACAACCCTACATCCTTTATGCATGCCCTGCATCTATCGGGGACTTCCGCATCTCACTAAAATGATATTGTCTTAATAGTATCCAGTGTACTCTACCTACTGCTACTCCTAAGATGTAAGGTCTTATGCCCGCCCTTGAGAATCAATAAATCCTCAATCTCTTGCGTCATTTTGTCATCAACACCACTACTACTATAAATAACTAGATATAAATGCATTACTATTCTTTGTTTACTCTTTGACGTTGTATGACTAAGCTACGTGTTTTGATGTGCATTGACGATCTTATTATTTTAGCCAATGATGAGGCTTCTATTGCTATTTTTAAATCTTATTTTAGTAACTATTCCCATATGAAGGATTTAGGTCCTCTTAAATATTTTTTTTGGGCCTTGCGGCAACACAAAATTAGTCCGGTATTTTTTTTTGTTAGAGAAAACATGCCTTAGATATTATTTCTGAAACCATCGGGTCGCGGGGATAGGATCCCCTCACCGCAAAGGTGGTGCGGTGACGCGTGACCGCGCGATACGTGTCAGCAAAGGAGGGTGGTGAGGCTAGATGAGGGTCACCCGCATCTAGCCTCATCACCCCTCCTTGCTGCCACGTGTCGCGCGGTCACAAAGGGGTGAGAAAAATGAGGTTAGGAGATCCCAACCAGAAACGCGAAGCCTACTGATACAGTTCGATACTACAATGTAAAACTCAGATGTTGGACCAAGTAACGCTAGCATGAACCCAAAATATCGGGATAAGATTCCCTCACCTTTTTTTTACCTCACGCCACGTGAGAGCACCCTCCTCATACACTCATGTACAGGTCACTTCCATCTAGCATCACCACACATTGCTAGCATATATCGTCCGATGGAGAGAGGGTGAGGGAAATATAGATGAGGTGAATTAAACCTCACGTCCCAATGCCCATCGACTATAGATGAAACCATGGACTCATGCACAAACGTGTGTTAAATGTTTAATATCAAGTTAAGGTGTTCATTTAAAACGGTAACTAGCTTTAAAAGAGATATATAAGAGCAAAGGGGATCAGAGAATCACCATTTGCCATTTATAATTAGAACAATTTCATTAAAAGTGGTGGACAACTTAGTCAAGCAACGGGTGTTAATAAGGCTATTCAACAAACCGAACAGTTTACGAACTGTTTGAGTTTGGTTCGTGTTTTGTTCGTATTCGTTCGGTAATTGTCTGTAAACGAACCGAATTCAAACAGATGGTTGAGTTCGTTTACTAAAACGAGCCGAACTATTTGCGAACTGTTCGGCTCGCTTAAACAGTTATACTGTTATCGAGTCGAACTCGAACCAATTTTAGAGTTCGTTTAGCTAAACGAATGGAGCCGAGAAGCTTGTTTAGCTAAACAAATCCGAATTCGTAAACCTAATATTCAGTTTGGTTCGGTTCGTTAACACCCCTGTTAAAAAATGTATCTTAGAGCTCAGGCAATGGGTGTTAAGAATATGTAGCAAGAGCTGAATGGAGAGCAAGTTCTCACTGGAAGACATTTTGAAATACTGTCAGAACAAGTACATGAAGTTATTCTTTAATCAATGAGAGGGTACAATATATGTGCGTCTTTTGTTTGATTAATTACCACCTCTCAACTTAACATGTAGATTCTTAGGTTATTCGCCACATTATACTACTAGCTATTCCTTACTAGTGAATCAACCTCCTCTTTCCGTTCTAAAAATATTGTGTTAATTGATTAGCACAAGTAATTAGCCAAACATTAATTAAGACCAAATTTTGAAAATATTCAACATAATACTACAACAACAATATTACCCCATTGTCTGAGAAGCTCCCGCCTATGGCGGGATATGGAAGGGTCGGTGTACGCAAATATGTCCATGTGTTATAAACACATGGAGGTTGTTTTCCGATGACCCATACTGAAAATTGAGTCAAACTGTGTCGATCAATTGCTATTTTACAATATAAAATCGTAGTCAATTTAGTAAGTCATTTTGCTTTATTCCATCATAGTCTCCACACTATTTATGACCAGATTTCACTGAACAATTTATGAAATACTTTGATAGTTTGATTTTAAATATTGTGTATATCTTTAATCAACTGACAAGATTTTTGAGACGGGAGAAGTAACACATACATACCCAAACATTAGTGCCTGCTGGAAGCACGACACTGCAAGAGAGCACTCTTATGGCTACCTGTGAAACTCAAATTCAATTTTCAATTCCAGGAAATGGAAGCCCAGCAAACCTGTAGCGACCCGTCCCGAGCCCTAGTACTCGAAACGACATTTTTGCAGATAGGCAGGTAATTGAGTTAGTACACCCAATGATGATCAAGAAAGAAGGTTTCGGGACTGAGGATGTTTCGACGAGACTCGTTGAGGATTTAGTATAGAAAGTTTTCGCTACTCGAGGTGTATGTACGTTGGAGATTTAGTTATATCTATGTTTGACATTTGTATCGAATATGGATTTCCCTAGACATTGATATTAAATGATCATTTATCTAGAGGTTTTAGTTTCTATGACTTCCGCTGATTTCGATTTACGTTATTTTGCTGACGTGTAATTGAATTATGTCAACGCCTTGTATTCTCCTTAGCGAGATACGGCGGTTGAGTCGTTTCGAGTACTAGGGCTCGGGACGGGTCGCTACAGTTGGTATCAGAGCATGGCTCTAGATACGGCGGGTGAGTCGTTTCGAGTACTAGAGCTCGGGACGGGTCGCTACAAAACTAGAACTTGAATCATATTCCATTATGTAGTGGGATGTAAATTCCAGAAAACATAAAAATAAAATTAATTAGTGGGATGAAAGTTTGGGGGATAGCAATTAGGGTATAAGGCTGCAAAAAACAGATGCTTTCTAAATATGGGGGCTTCAAAAGGTGGTGGAGTTGCCACTAATACATTGGTTGCTTACATATGGGAACCAACTTTACTGATGCAATTCACAACTTCTTCCTCTCCCTCTATATATTATATATATATATATATATATTATGTATATATATATATGTATGTATATATATATATTATGTATATATATATATGTATGTATGTCTCTATATATCTCTCTGTCTGTGTCTCTCCTCTCTCTGTCTGTCTGTCTCTCTCCTGTCTGTCTCTCTCTGTCTCTCTCTCTGTATGTCTCTCTCTCTCCCTCTCTCTCTCTCCCCCTCTCTCTCTTCCCTCGTCCCTTTTCTCTTCTTGCTCTCTGCCGTTCTATAGAGCGGAGGTCTAACTGGAAGCAAACTCTCTTTAGATTGGGATGGAGTTATTGTTTGTCTGCCTCTCATCCTCTCTAGACCCGAACAATAGTTTTTGTTGTCGGTAAGATATATTGGGTATGATTGTTGTTGTTGTTTTTTTAATGAAGAAAATATTTTTCATAGATTATAAGAGAAAGAGATCGACTTCTTTTCAGTGAAGAGTTCAAATGAAACCTGACCACCCTGGCCATAGTTCAAAGGAGAAGTATGAGACAATTACATATAGTGATACATAAATTGATAGGCAGTTAAGCTATCATAGTAGCTTGGGGCTTGATCATTTTGTAAATTTGTTAAATAAGACAAGTTTTTAGGGCGCGATTCACTTGATTTATATCATCTATAAAATTCTACATACAATGTTAAAAACTCTTAGGCTTAGAGATTCAACCTTTTTGAGTAAATGAATGACTTAATATGGAGATTTAGGTCACCATGTTAAGAGTTAAGACTACATTTGTAGTCCTCCTCCTTCCCTTTTCATTTATATTCTTCTACCCCAAGACTTTTTCTATACTTTTTTTAAATCAATTTTATATGTTTAATAAAATTTTTTTTAGGGCTAATGAAAACAGCTGTGGACCAGTGCTTAAATTAAGAAGAATGTCCCAAAAGGTTGACTTGTGGATTATGTAAGCCACTACAGAAAGTACTGTGGTTTTGGGAACACCATGGGGGCATGGACTTTCCTTTTATTTGGACCACTATCTTGACATTGACTAAAGCAAAGCTTTCCTCTCCTATTTTATTGTGTCTTCCTACATAATTGCTACTGCACTGATATGACGGGTTGGAATTTTCTCATCCCAACTTTCCTCATCCCTTTGTGACCACGCCACACGTGGCAGCAAGGGAGGGGGTGGTGAGGCACCCTCATATAGCCTCACCACCCCCCCTTGCAGTCACGTGTCGCGCGGTCACGCATCACCGCACCCCACCTTGCGGTGAGGTGATCCTATCCCGACCATGGACACTATGAATATGAAGAAAGATAGCCTGCTAGAAATCATAGCTCATTTAATTTTCGGGTTAAAATTTTCTCTAAGTGATCAAGAGTTCGATTCTAGGAACACGCATAGTGTGAGTGTTCCACTGCTTCTAGGCCAAAGGCCTAGTTTGCAGAAGGACACCTTATGTTGGTCACTGCTTAAGTCCTCACCGAACCTTGGGAGGCTGCTGAGCTCCTGATTTGCATCCTCCACAATGCTCCTTAGAACTGGAACGGTGAGAGATTTCATGTCCAGGTATAACGTTTAGCTCCAAGAAGAAGATAGTCTGGTACCTCTTGATCCTCACACTGCATTATGGGAGGCTTCATGTGATTCCTTGGATGCAAGGCTTCATGTGATTCCTAAGAAGCAATTACACTGGTCTAGTAATAAGGATTATTTTATTTTCTTACGAGAACCAGAGTTTAAACCATATTATTTTTTCCATATATACATATGTGTAGAAAAAAAGTAAATAACAATTAAGCTTGTAAGTGATATATGAAACTGTATATGTATACAACAAAAAAATTATCTCACTGCATTAGAGGCTTCCGACTATGTCAAGATATGAGAGTCGGACGTACGCAACCATACTCATGTGTTAGAAACACACAGAGGTTGTTGTCCAATGACACATAATGAAAATTGCGTCAATATGTGTAGATCAACTGCTACTTCACAATATAAGAAGCGCAACCAATTTAATGACTCATTTTGTTTTATTCTATCATTCCAAAGTCAACTGTGTGTATATATATATATTTATCAAACTTATCTTATTGTTAAATGCCATATAATAGAAGATGAAATGGGTTTTGGACCATAGGAGTGTGTTTAACAAAAATAAGAATGCAGATAATATTTTCCATAAGTTTTTAGTTATCTTCCAAAGAAATGCTATTTATTAATGTGAAGACAAGTAAATTTGACTTTGGTACTAAGTCAGTTACAGATTCTTTCCTCATTGGGAAAAAATGTCAAAATAAAAGTCAACTTGACCATTAAAGTAAACTTATTTTTAGAAAATAAAAGGCCCCCTGTGTTTGGCCTGTAGTAATTATTAAGTTTTGTACTTATTTTGATGAATAATTATTCTGGTCAAGCAGTAGTTTTGTTTTACTCCCTCTTTCAAATAGTTCTGGCCTAGTTTATTTGATACACATTTTAAGAGGTATCATTTAAAAGCAATATTGTTAAATTGTTTCTTACATTATATCTATGAATATATCGTTTTTGTCGAAACATTCTTTCTCAATTATGTATTAATTGCAATCGTAATAACAAGTTTGTTATAAAATTTTGACTATTAACGCATTTATACCTTTATTTTTTTTTTGAAATAGCATTTATACCTTTATAAAGTGACGATATTTTTGAAACAACCAGAATTACGAAGTAGGTAATTTCTTTTTGAGACGGGTTGACGACTTTCTTCGGCCAAAATGGAGTCAACTTTAGATATTCTCTAATCTGTATATTATATTCCCAATCTTTTTTTTTGTTACATTATTCATTATCATTCAATGTGTTATTTCCTTTAAATGCTCATAACATGTTTTGAAATAGAAATTAAACATGTTTTTAAAGCATCCAAAAATAATAATCGTACTATCTGTCTTATTTGTCTTTCAACAGAAAACTTAATCATAGTAGGCGAGCAGATAAACTAATGGGGTTGTTTCGTGAAGCATTCTTTAAAGCATCAAAACAACATGTTTCATTGGCGGTGCCCGGCCAAAAAAAAAAATTGAAATTTTGACTCATGAAGATTTATAATCATCGTCAATCATACCCAGTATATTCCAACGACAGCAAAATATATCGTTATGGTCTGGAGAGGGAGCGGCAGACAAACAGTACCTCTATCCCAAAAAATAAAGATTTTGATTCCAGTGAGACATCCGACTCTATATGCACTTGTATAAATGACCATAGCCTTCGTGAACTACTCATAACGAGAAAGTTAGTAGCCTACCTAGGCTGAATGTTAGGACAAACAGCAATAAACGAGAGCCAAAAAAAATAAAAGAATGACCATAGTAAAGACATATCATGACATTGTAAGATGTCTTTTGTCCGAATAAATTAGTTGGTACTAGAAATGTTTATAAGAAAAATTGAACGAAAAGAGTTGCAAGAAGTGGGTAATTCCCAATATAAGACCGATGAAATATTCTATAAATAATTGTTATACATCTAAATAGTTTTCCTTAACATGGAGCAGAAAAGTAAAAGGAACATGATATTAACTAAAACAAAAACGGGCATTTACCCTTTATTGACCAATAAAGCAAAATGGTTTACTAAATTGGTTGCATTTCTTATATTGTGAAGTAGCAGTTGATCGATACTTGACGCAATTTTCATTATGGATCATCAGAAACAACCTCTATGTGTTTCTAACATATGAGTATAGTTAAGTACATCCGACCTTCCATACTTCGCTATAGACGGATACCCTCTAAATCAATAAAGTATTGTTGTTGTTGTTGCGAGATCTTCTGAGATCTCGTCTTATCACAAAATATTTCGAATATATAAAAATCTACAATTTATGAATATAACTAAATTACATACAATGGCAAATATTTTTTTTGAAGACGAGACCTTAGGAGATCTGGTTAATAACCTTTGTTCACAAACTATTAGCGTGCCGAGACACAAGAGTAACCGTTGTTGCATGTATTTATACGAGGAACTTGCTCCCTATTTCTAGTCTATACCCCCAAACTCCAACACTAGGAATTTCATTTAACAAACTTCCTCTCTGCTGGCCTCAAAAATATTTTTAGTGACAATAATCTCTTCCAAAAAAAAAAATAAAAAATCTGCAGCATTCTATGAGATGAAGCTGGATTTCCATTCTTGTTTTGTAATCTTCTTCATTGCTTTTCTCCTCTTCAGCTCCCCTCATGTTTCCTCTCGTCTTTTGACAGCCAAACAAGGTGAACACCTCCCCTCATCTCTCTCGCGCACACACACGTACACGCACACACACAAGACCCTTCTTCTTGTAAGAGAAAGAATATGATGGAGTAAAGCAAAATGACTCACTAAATTGGCTATGCTTCTTATATTGTGAAGTAACAGTTGATCGACACAGCTTGACCCATCGTTATGGGTCATCGGAAAAGAACATCTGTGTGTTTCTAACACATAGATATAGTTGCGTACATGAGACCCTTATATCCGCCATAGGCGGGAGTTTCTAAGGCAAAGGGATAATGTTGTTGTTGTAATTGATGCTAACTTTACATTTTGATATTTTTTCTCTTTTTGTTGAGAAAGTTTAGTGTAGAGATTTTGAGCTTTACAATATTTATGCAGGTCAGCAAGAGGATGTAGAGATAAAAAGAGTCAAAGATGGAGATCTCTCTTTGAGGACGGAATCCGATGATTCTTTCAATGTAATTATCTCAAAATTCCTTCCCTTTTTTCCCATTTGGTGTGTTCTTGTAGGCTTGCAGCTGATTCATAATAGTATTTCTGTTTTCGTAATTATAGTTGATATTTTTTCTGATTGTCATTTCTAATGGAGTTAAAGACACACTCTTTCTTGACTTTCGAATATGATGGAATAAATCAAAATAACTCACTAAATTGGTTGCGCTTCTTATATTGTAAAGTAGCAGTTAACCGACACAGCTTGACGTAATTTTTATTGTGGGTAATCGAGAAACAATCTATGTATGTTTCCAACGCATAGATATGGTTGCGTACATCCGACCTCTCATATCTCGCTATAGGTGATAGTCTCTGAAGTAATGGGGTAATGTTGTTGTTGTTGGAGAAATTGAAATGGGTGAATGAGAAATTAATTCTCAAAGTGGATGGAAAACGCGGTTGCACGGTTACGTTTAAACAAAACGCGGTTAAGTTTGAATACGGAATCCGATGATTCTTTCAATGTAATTATCTCAAAATTCCTTGCCTTTTCCGCCTTTGGTGTGTTCTTGTAGGCTTGCAGCTGATTTATAATAGTGTTTCTGTTTTCATAATTATAGTATATATTTTATTATTTTCATTTCTAATAGAGTTAAAGACGCACTCTTCCTTGATTTTGAAATATGATGGATTAAATTAAATGACTCACTAAATCGTCAAAGGCTCCAGACGCGGAAATAGCCTCTTGCATAAAGTGTAAGGTAAGGTTACGCATATCAGATCCCAAAACGATTCGACTCCTCTCTAGACCATGCACAAACACAAAAACCTAATAGACCAAACACGTCTTCTTTGTTTGACACCATCAAACCTTTAGACTTGATCATGGTGCATGAAGTTCTGTGATGGTTTGGTTGTAAACTCATGGCCTGAAAAATATCAAAAATGAAAGTATCACTCACATGAGACCTATATGGATAAACGAAGAGTTTGGAGATAGTACTTCCAATAATTATATTTATTTATAATTTTTGATCGTTAGTAACAAATTATTGAATCCATGGTATTTCATTGATAGCCCAACCTACAGTATTGTACACCAGAATTCATTAATTTTTTTTTTTGATTTAAGCCCACTGGCAAACAAATTTCATTGGCTATAAAATTTTTAGCAAAAACAACTTTTTTTCTCTCTAAAGTTTCTTCAGGTCAGATTTACGTCCATGGTGATTATCAGTAATAGATATATGTCTACATGTACAAGTATTTAAATATTGCATCATGTGTTGTAATTAGATTTATAAAAACATTTAGGCGGCGTTTGGTTCGTACTTGGTTACCGGAATCAGAATCGGAATGAGTATGACAGGGTGTGAGTTTGGAGTATATGGGTTTGGTCCTAAAAGTGATAGTTGATGTTAAAGTGAGAATGTATATGATAGACATTGATGGTGTTTGGAACGTATCGGAATTGAAATGAGTATCGAATATGGACGGCCGGAAAAATTTGATAGGCCGGAATAGTGACCAGCCGGCGGAGGCGGGCCAACGGCGGTGGCCGACGGTGTTGACTGGCTATACCTCTCATTCTCTCTCATTCCCCTATATTGATAGATAAGGGGCGCTAGTATATCAAAAAACGATATCCATTACCAAATACTTGGATATCAAACCGAAACTCATACCCCCATTTTTCCAAACAAACAACTTTAATGGGTTTGAATTCCTCCAAACTCATTCCCTTAATCATAAACCCCTCAACCAAACGCCACCTTAATGTTATTGGATATTCCTTTGCAGTGGCTCATGGGGCTTGAGGAATGTGAAAATGGAGATAAAGAGTGTTTCAATAGGAGGGTTCTAGCAGAGGCTCACTTGGACTACATCTACACACAGAAACATAAGCCTTGAATGTAATTCTCAATATATGCTCTTTATTTTTCATTTTATTTAATTTTACCGTAATGTTTATTATCATTTTTTTTAAAGTTTTGATGTACTCGTGATGCATCTGCAGGTCGAAATCAAGCACTCATGATGTATGAATCGTTAATTATCTGTCTTGTGTTTTACTATTTTTTTAAAAATAATTATCAATTAGAGAAATTGGTGGATCAGATCCAACTGTAAGGACAATGAGAGTTTGATATGCAGTTCTGTCTGTACATAAAAATTCTGCACATGGGGCTCTTAGAGTTTGTGTTTGTTGTAATGTTTATCAATTGAGTTACTTTCTTCCGTAAGTAAAACAATGGAGAAATGAGCGTTCTATAAAAATGTAGTATGACCAGGTATTTCATAAGGGTGTTTGTTAAGAGTATAGTCCCAGATCCCCCAGTTTTATAAAATTATATACGTTACATGAGAATGAGATGCCATCACCTATTGCCTTAAGGTTTTGAGTGGATATGGTCCCCACCTCATGTAAGCCCAAATTTCAAAATGGTACCAAAGCAGGTTTAAAATGTGGAGTCACATCTTGCCTGGCCCATGGTTGACTATTTATTGTCTTCTATCATCCAAGTCCAGATGTTCATGTCTGGCTTGTGGTTTGTGATTGAGAACGGGTTGTAAGACACATGTATATGTCAAGTCACGTTGCCACGTAAAGACGATCATTGAGAATACAGTCCCAGATCGCCTATTTTGAGAAAATTATATGTGTTATATGAGAATGAAGTACGAACATTCATTGTCTTAGGAACAAGAGTCAAGGGGAGGAGGAATTCATTAGGCCAGATACCCATAGCATTGTATCTAATATATACAAAAGAGTCTGAAATATTCGGTTAGCGTGGGGGCAGGAAGTCCCAACTGGCAATTAACCGATATTCGTAGCATAGCATAGTCATGATACTTGATGTATAATGGTTTGATTTCCTTTTGAAGTAATACAAACATCCGATTCACCCAAAAAAATGTAAGACTAACCAAAACATACCAACGAAATGACAAAACGTATGAATAACATACAAATAACATCGAATAACCAAAATATAAATCTACCAACATATATATATATACACACACACACTTATATTTTTTTTTAATTCCATGCGTATACAACCTTTCCGTAATACACTAAACAAATACTTTAGATGGAAGTTATTTGAATGATTCATATTTTCTCATTCCATGCCCTATAAACAAAAACCTTGAATATGATCAATAACGTGCCAATTATACACTGGTAAGACGCTGAAGTTCGACTTCTCAATTAAAGGGAAAAAAAAAGGAATACCCTCTTTAGAGGGTATACGCGTGTCTCTTCTTCAATTTGTTTTATCTAAATTAAATTACGCAGCTTTACCGTACACTTTGTGCAATAAGCTTTTTTTGCAGCTCGAACCTATGATCTCAAAGTCACAATTCCGCTGTGTATGTTTCCAACATCGCATTCAAAATTGCTACTCCAAATGACTATAGAGTAGGCAACCAAGTTAAACTTTATAGCTTTTCTTGGTTGCTTGTTTATGGAAATAAAATCCAACAATGACCTCTTTATAATCAAGAACTTCTCTAGCAAATTGTCACATATGCATCTAAACATAAAATCATACAATAAATATTGCAAGAAGGTAAGGGTATAGATATTTCAGGGTCCCTCCTTTCAAACTGAGGCCCAAACACAAAAATCTTTACAATTTTGAGCCCAACAAGCCAAAAAAAAAAAACTTTTCTCCCTATCCACGTTTTTCTTTCATATTCATTGGTAAGGAAAAAAGAAAATTATAGAGAAAATAGTGTATTCGACATCAAATCAAGAGGGTAAAATGGTCAAATCTTACAACATCAAGTCAAGAGGGCAAAATGGTCAAATCTTACACGTTACACAAAGCATGCTTGTTATGTATAAACACTTATATACCCGATTCTCTTTCATAAAAAGGCTCGTTGTTTCTTCCTCCACTGCCTGCGAATATATCCGTTGGAAGTGCAGTCTGCAGAGAGCCTTTGGGCTCACTTCACGAAGGAAGCTCTTCTTCCTTGTTCATGTATATATATCTTAGCATTTAGATAGATGAAGGGTAAAGAAGAACCTTGTGTTCTTCGGTGTGATTCAACATATATATTTCAAGTGCGTATATTCAAGTGTTTGTGGTGTTCTTATTGAAAGTTAAAGATCTAATCTTTCTTCCTCTTCTTGTTGTTGGCTTGGTTTGTCTTGGTTCGGAGTAACCTTGATTAAATCTCTACATTCCTACAAAAATAACCCCTTCCATGAGAGGACTTCCATCATCAAGCTCATATTTGCATCACAACAAGAACAAGTTATAAAAATGGTGTCCAAGCATGAATCCAAAACCTCAAATATACATTTCTTGCAATGAAACCATTAGAATTCACAAGTTTAAGATACGTATTCCAAAGAAATTTCAGCGTCTTCTAAACAAATCACGACTAATAGTTTGTTCCAAAAATTATATGGGGCTGATTAATGATCACCATAAACTAATGAAAATAGAGAAAGGGGAAAAAAAAGTCATCCTGGCAATGATTTCAATCATGTGCATTAGTTGCAAATTTCCAAAAGGCCATTCCCCGGGCTCACACCGTCCAACACAAAGAATATTGTGTAAGATGCAAATCAGGAGCACAGCGGCCTCCTAAGGATTTACGTAGTGACCCACACAAAATGTCTCCTGGCAAACCAGGCCTTCGGCCTAGCAGCAGTGAAACACCCACACTGTGCATGTCTTTGGATCCGAACCCTTGAACTCTTATAGCAAAGATCAGCCCAAGTATCAACTAAGGTATCTCTTAGAGGCTAGTTACAAATTTCCTGGTATGCATCGAGTGCTGCATTACAAATTGTACAAATTGAAATAAATTCTTGTATCAAATTTGATGAACATCCGGTTAGAAACAATCAATCATGTACTAAGACACAGTCATTCGGTGTGTGTGTGTATGAAAATAGTAAAATAAACCAAACCCGGAGCGAGTCGAAGACTCTGTCCTTAAGACGTATTGCTCCGGTATATTGTGTCTAACCGACGTTAGCAACCGTCTCTCATGATACAACGGGTACCTGTTCAGTTGAGCGGCGCTGCTGAACTTGAACTACAGCGAACCTTCGAGTGTCCTGACTTCTCTTGGACGTTATGCAGAAAGTGTAATGCTACGAATGCTTAGAGCGAGTGTGTTTGTAGAACGCACCCCTTGCCCTGTTTATATAGGGGAGTCGGTTGGAGAATCGGTTACGCAGATGGAACTGTAACCGTCGGATCAAAACCGTAGATGAGCCAGAGCCGTCGGATGAAAACTTCCTGGCGGTTTTGAGAGATTTAAATTACAACCGTTAGATGGAAAACCGATTCACAGGATTAAACCTGGAGCGTTAGATGAAAACCACATTCGGTTGGACGGTTAGGTCAGTTTGAATTTTATCTGTTGGATCAAAGCTACCTTTTCAGTCACCGTTAGATCAAAACCGTTTGATCTTATCGCACACCGGAGGAGACCATTTAAAAATTAACGTTCGATTTAAACCGTAACTGAACAACCGAACGCCTGTTTAAATTGAAACGCGTTTAGAACGCATTATCCGTTACTAGACCGCGCACATAGGAGTACTGGAACGAACCGCTCACACAGGAGATCATTTGGGCCGCTGCGCAGCTAGGCCCGAAGCCTTTAACTATTTACAAAAAATAATTAATCCAAAAGCCCAAATAAATTTTTTCCAAAAAGATAGGAACCGGCCCGGCCCACGTGCACACAAGCCATGAGCCACGAGCCGAGCCAGCCGGACGAGCGGACGGCGGCGCGCGTGTGTGTGGCACTTTCTAGGTCTTCTCTCCGGTCAAAAACTTCTCATGCCCTAAGGACACATCTAAAATGTTCATTCTAGCCATTTATAAGGTGGCTAAATACATCCAAATGTCCAATGTGGTATTCCTCCATAAGGGTGATGTGGCCTCCTAAGAATAGGACACATCACTCATTAACCATGTTTTCCATCCACTTTGAGAATTAATTTCTCATTCACCTGGTATCGTAATTGAGTGATTCCAAAGCCTAAAATCAACTACTCATTACGTAGATAATTAAGGACCCATTAGTTTTCGATTTTCATTATCGGAAACTAATCATAATTAAGCTCAAAATATGTTGATAAACCAAGTTTTGCAACCTTCCTTAATGGGCCAAAGCCCAAACCTTTTAATTCTCCAACACATTCATCAGTTGATTCAAATATATGCATTGCTGCTATCAAATTTGATTCAAATATATGCATTGCATCAGTTGATTCAAATTTGATGAACATTCATCATCTGTTCCTATGCCCATCGGTTAAACAAATTTGGATTGAAATCTCCGCCTGGATTGGGTTCCCCACAACCTTCTCAAACACTGCCAGAATTTTGTCTTGGGCCATGAAGGCTTTAAGGGGAAAATCCCTTAGAGTAAGAGCTTCGAAAATCTGCATTGCTGTTATTTTTTTACAACATTTGGCGCGCAAGAAACAACACACTTTTTGAAGGTCATCTTTTTGTCGCAAGGGATGTAACACATAAAGGAATGACGCATGTGTATAGGATCATGCATAAGTCATTCCCGCACTTACTTGCTGATTACTAGTTCGACATAGGGCTAGTTTATTTTGCTAAGGATTATGCTTGGCTTAAGCTTGTACACTGGTATTAGCCTATTATGGGTCGCATCCCCTGCTAGATGTATTTTGATTTGCTCTTGGTATTTGTCAGAGCTTCTTGGGTTATATGACAATTTGCATTTTCCAAAAAAAAAAAAAGAAGATATATTTTACGAGCCCTCTGTAATACCTACTGACTTTTATGCTTCATGTGTTTATTACTAAATTGAACTTACACAAGGTGTTCAGTGCGCAACGTGATCCGACTTGTCAATTTCTAGGAGTAGAAGCAGCTTCAGGATTAACAGCTACCATCGCTCTAGACCCCTCGACGTTACGAGGCATCAAATTATTATTCTCCAGCTCACATGTCATAGTTCAGTTAATACTTAGGTTGAGATTTTCTCCAAGAGATCAAGAATTCGATTCCAAAGACACGCACAATGTGAGTGTTCCTTTGCTGCTAAGGCGAAAGCCTGGTTTGCGGGAGCAACTTGTGTGCGTCACTGCATAAGATCTCACACAATCTAGTAAGTCGTTGGCCTCCTGATTTGCATCCTTCATACATGCTCCTAGGGACTGTGACGGTAGGATCCCCAGAACGAGGGATTTCCCCTTATGATCCAAATTATTATTCTCCAATGCGGACAACAGATTTTGCCTATATATTTCACTGTTTAGTACAATGTTAGGTATTATTTCATCATCAACATCACCATCGCCATAACCATAACCACTATCATCATCATCACAGCATAAATCTTCAATATCCCTTTCCAAATAATCTTCTGATGGCCCTGGAATTGCTGGAACTTCGATAATGGGTTCAAAGTTTAGAGTTCCATTTGACGGTTCTAAACCATTACTCTCAGGAAAGAAAACTTCTGGCATTGTTTGTATTGGCCGTGGGATTTTGAACACCTTCACACATCTCTGTTCTGACTTGGTTTTGTTTTTGTAGTTCTGGAAGCCTAGGCATCTCACTGCATGTTGCCAAAATATGTCAATAACATTAGGTGTAGTTCCATTCAACTCATGGAAATTCCATACAAGAAAAAAATGAAAAAGAACTAAATGTACTTGAGGCCTACTTTGACTATGCTATCAAAATAAAATTTTTATTTGGTACCTTGCTACTTTGCTGGCATAGTACTTGCATTTCTCTTTTATTGACAAGCCTTGCAGTTGGGATTTCTTGGGGCAAAAGGTGTGGTATGAAGGCTTCCACCGTCCTAGCTCCAAGTAGCATTGTGTAGTATGCAAACCAAGAGCTCAGTGGTCTTTTAAATTGGGGAGGTCATGCACAAAGGGCCCACACAAGATGTCTACTACAATCTGAGCCGTTGAACTTCTAAGTTGGGAGGTCATGCACAAGGAGCTCGCACAAGGTGTCTACTACAAACTAGGCATTTGACCTATACAGTAGTGAAACCCTTACAATGCGCATGTCACTGGAATCGAACCATGTCCTTCTTGGAGCAACTTTCAACCCGAATACCAACTGAGCTATGTCCTAGAGGATGCCGTTGGGATTTATCATTGTACGAAGATTTGTGAACTTTATTATCTTAATGTAACAATAACAAGGGTTGGGATCTCCTAACCCCACTTTTCTCACCCCTTTGTGACCGTGCGACACGTGGCGGTAAAGGAGGATGGTGAGGTTAGATGCGGAAGACCCTCATCTAGCCTCATCACCCGCCATTGCTGCCACGTGTCGTGCGGTCACACGTCACCACACCCCTTTGCGGTGAGGGATCCTATCCCCAATAACAAATGCAAAGAACAGTCACTTTTCAGTTTGTACCGTAAAGACCTACCTTACCTGTAATCATTTGATGATAGAAAATAGCATTGTGATTGCGAGAAATCAATCAAAGTTACGATCATATATATTTTTGAAATTATTGTATTGATTACCTACATTAGAGTTGTATTAAAAATACGACATATTACACAAACGAAAATCAATGAAAAACTATTTCACACAATCTTAATACGGTGTCTGAGCAGAGTTTTTGATTTATAGGGCTCGGAAACAAACTCATCCTTGTTTAAAACCTTTCCCGGTCAATTAAGCAAACCAAGCCAACTTCAAACCCACAAACAAAGCACATCACCCGGAGTCCGAAGCCACTAACAGGCAATCACAACCAAACAATCACATAAACCATCAACGGAAGAAAAACAAAATATTTGCTTCAAAACCTTTGTGAATATTGGTTCTCTTTCATCAACGAGGAAACACATTACAGCAACAAACCAACCAAGGTGGCCACAAACAATCCACAGAAAGAATCATCTTAGACGTAGTGAGGTAATGATATCCGATGCACGTACTTAGAGTGACGTGACTTGACCCCTAAGGGTTTTTTCCTTGATGGAAGGTGTTCAATCTGAGGCTTTCCATAAAAGTCATCCCTTGGTTTGGTATTCTTCAGACTTTCGGCAATCTTGGCGGCCATATAGGTGGCCTTAGACATCGCGTGTAGCCTTGGGATTTCCTTTTATTTGTTCAACAAAGATTGCGCAATGTATTGCATAACTTCCATATGTTCTTCATGGATGGATTCTGGATATTCATCATGGTGTCCAACCTGTTCATTGAAGTCCTGCTCTAATGGACGGTTAGACTCCCTATTCCTTTCAATGGTGGGAAGGTTCTTCACCATCATATTTATTGGTTTTATCTATTTAAATCAATTTTATGTGGACTTTGGTAAGAAAGATGTAAGAATAAGGCTTGATTTGACCTCCTATTGCCAAAATGATCAGGTTAGATTCACTCTTTGGATCGCACATTTGCTCTAGGTAGTAAAACAAATAATTTGATGGTTTTATCCTGCAAAAATGAACAATGTTAGAGGCTACAAAGTTTTGTTTCAAGAAAAACCATCAAACTCTCAAGTTAGTTATGGACGTGTTCATGATTGGCAGTTAAGTTTTTCTAGGGTTTCGAAAAGACCTGTCTCTTTTCTCCTAATTGAATGCTGGTCTAATTCTCTCGGAACGTGAGTTCGAACATGCATTCTGTTTGGCGATGACAATTCTTTTTATATGCTTCGCTTGGCCAATGCACGTGTGCGAATGTGAGATGTTGCCACTTATTCTATCCTGCATGTGCATGGCCGCCAAGTGGCGCCACATGTCGTGCTGCATGGCGAAACTGCTTACGTGGTTTGAGTTGGCGTGGCTGAACCAAGGTGACTTGCCTTAGCTTTTTGGGTGTTCACTGGCGGGGCCAACCTGACCCTCGTGGCTGAAATGAAGGTTGTGGCTGAAGTGTTTCTTCCATTAAAATCACCGGTTTGAACTGATGTCAATCTGCAGACTGAGCCGACATCGAAAGAGCGTCATTGGCTTGACTGTGTATTTTAAACCGAGTAGTTGATGTTAAGCCTTAGGCGGCCTAAGCCTCCAAGTGGCTCGATGGTACCGACTACGTGGTGTCAAACTGATTGTACTTATTAACTTTTGGATCATGTTGGGTTTCTTTTCGTAAGCAACTATGAAGATTTTTAAAGATTTGGAGGCATTAGTGAGCAAAGTTTAACCAATAAATGACTACACTTGTTAATCCTTTTCCCCTTGGGATGAAAACCAATCAAAAACTCAACGTCTTTTTAAATTGATAAAGTTTTTATCGTACAACTCATACGAGTTGTTCACTGCAAACGAGACATCGCTTTTTTAAACTAATTGGACCGGATACAATGTTTTAAGTCTAATACTAAAAGGTTGAACACCAACCAATAAGGGCCACTGGCACACGCAGTCACAAAGATAGTGTATGGATGTAAATAGGTATTCTAGGGATGGCAACCGCCCTTCCCTTCCCCTTCCGCATATAAATAAAACTTACGCCTCCTCTCAACCGTCCTCACTAATCTCCACCCTAGATTCCCCTTGCGTGTTTCCTTTCTCTTAACGATCCTGCTTTCCTGGTTATGATCTCTGACGGCGATCGGGATTCTGAGAGCCTCTTTTGCTCTCCGGTCGCTCTCGGTTTTCCCCGTCTTCGCTTCTTTCGTTATCGCCGCCTCAGGTAATCCCATAATCCCATCATTCAAGCCTTTTACGTATTTAGAAATTAGAATAGAAAAGGTGTTAATTATTGTAGAGTAATTCGAGATGCCGAGTCCTAAAGGTCACCAAAATCGGAGAGGAGGTGCAGTCGGAAGCGGAGGGGAGAAAAGTCGGAGGGGAAAATTGCCGTCGAAATCGCAGTCGTTTCATTCAGGAATGTTGGTTGGAGAAGTAGATGATATGTTGCGTAGGCCGAGGACGGTGCCGAACTTGCTTTCCGGTGGGAAAATTGTTGCTTCGCCGGAAGTTGACGCTCGGCCGCAGAAATTGACGAAGTTGCTTCTTAATGTCACAATACAGAGGAGCCTTGGTGCCGTGCACGTGCTGGTGTCACCGGAGTCGAAGGTTGAGGATCTAATCGCGGCGGCGTTGCGTCAGTATTCAAAGGAAGGCCGCCGGCCGATTCTGCCATCTGCCGATGCCGCTGGATTTGATCTTCATTATTCCCAATTTAGCTTAGAAAGTGAGTACTTAATCTCAGCCGTTCGATTTCAATCCCATTATTTTCTCAACCTTTAGGGTTCTAAAACGTGTAGGATTTTGATTGGTTAATATTCTGATTTTTCTTCTTTCTAGGCTTGTGTAGGCACGAGACGCTGATAAATTTGGGGTCTCGGAATTTCTTCTTGTGCCCTAGAAATCGGGATGAAGGAGAAACGACGTCGTCTTCAGTTTGCTCAAAGGAAGCTGGTAAGGCAGTCAAAATTGGGCTGCCATGGCTAAAATTTATGGAGTTCTTATTTTAAAGGGGGGAAATCATGACCCAAAAGCTCATCCAATGATCATGTTTTTAAGTTAGAGAGAAATAATTCATGAATAGCAGTAAGAAATGGTTCGTGTAAAAAGAATGGAAAAAATTGAAGTCTTCCATCATTCTAAGCTTTGGTTTCTAGTAGGTCAGATATCCTAGTTTTATTTTGTAGCTGGGATTGTTAAAGTTTATTGCAATTTAGTTTATATATGAAGAAGAATGTTTCATGGAGGTGTACATTTTACATCAGTAAGGCCATTCTGTGAAACTAGATAACAACGAATATTTGTTTTCTTCTTTTTATGTTTGTTAATCGGGTTGAAAATTGCTACCAAAAAGGCAAGAATTCGAATCCGGAGACACATACAATGTGGTCCACTTCTGTTAGTTTGTAGGGGCACATTGAGGAGGGTGTTCAACTTCTGCTAGTTTGTAGCGGACACCTTGTGTGGATCGTTGAGTAACGCGTCACTAATCTATGAGGCCGCTCAGCACCTAATTTGCATTCTCCACAATGTTCTATGAGGTTAGGGTGGTGAGGGCCCCTCGGGCGAGGAATTTCGCATTTTTTACTACCAAGTATTTGGCTCCTTAACTCGTTCTTCATACGCGTTGCTTGCGATGTATACAAGATAACAGAAAAGTCTATTCGTAAAAATATATATATACACACACATATATGCACACGTATGTATGTATATCTATATATCTGACAGGTAAAAAGATACTAGAAAAGTCTATTAGTAGGAAAACGATTTTATTTCCTATCTTGTAATAGGATATAAAACAATACTCTTGGATTTAGATTTCCTAACTCCCTTTATGTTTCATTTCTCGCCTTTTTAATTATAAAATGTCAAGTGTAAGAGTGGTGTATTTGGTATGATCCTACAAAAGATATTAAAGAATGTGATAGGATATGACCAAGAGATCTTTATCCAATACTGTCTCTATCTCAGACTAGCTGTCATTGCCAAACTTGACTACATTCGAAAAAAATTGTTTATATTTTATTTAATGCTTATATTTCTTAATTTAATATTAATAAACAACCTTTCCTTCTAAAATACATACAATTGATGAGCGCAAATTAATAATTTAAGTATTAGTCTTTTACCGAAATGTGTACATTTTTTTAAGATGGAAAAAAAATTAAATCATGGATATAGAGAGTTATATCTATGCTTTCTAGTTTAACCGATCAGAATTTTCGTTTTGAGACATTAATTTTAAACTTAATCCATAGAAGTGTGAAGAAACTGATCTAATCTATAGAAGTGTGAAGAAATACAAAAGAGTAGCGACGGAAGATCCCCCCATGATCAATGTAGAGCCACGACAGGGTGGATAGGCATGGGCTGATCTCCTGAAGGAGACTACCACCTTGAATTCCCATGGTGCCCATGATGTTTATATCGGTGAAGGGGAAGAAGACAGCGACGACGAAGCTTTTGAACAACCGCATCAGGAATCTTTGAAGGATGGCTTGCGTGATCACCCCACTGGTAAAGTTTTTGTCAATGTCCCACAAGAAGACCTAAGAAACCTCTTTCGCCCTTGGTGTCAAGCCCTCATAGTGAAGCCCCAGGGGCGAAACATCTCGTATCGTATTCTGACGCAGCGTATCTCCGATCTATGGGGGTTGAGGGGTCGGATTAATGTAGTAGACTTAGAAGATGGTTATTTTGTCGTCTGTTTCAATTGCAAAGAAGACTATTGGCATGTCCTGGATGATGATCCTTGGACGCTACAGGGCCACTATCTAACAGTCTCCAAGTTCTGACCAGGTTTTCTCCCATCTGCATCCGGTGTCAAATCTACTCTTGTATGGGTAAGAATTCCTCGCCTGCCATTGGAGTATTTCAATGAAAGTATACTATTGAACGTGGGAAACCACATTGGTAAGTCCATTAAGATCGACATGCATACTATGAGTGTCTCTAGGGGACGATACGCCCGAGTCTGTATTGAAATTGATCTCTCTAAACCACTTGCCTCGGGGGTGGTGTTGAATGGCATTCACCTCAATGTGGAATATGAGGGGTTGCATCAAATATGTTTCGCTTGTGGCAAGTACGAACATCGTCAGAAGGAATGTCCACTGAATGCACCTCCTCCAACCAACATGAATCATCAGGGAGGATGCGCCTCAACCCCACAGAAAGCTGACGACCCTTTTGGTCCTTGGATGATTGCGAAGCATAATAACCGTCGACGTCTAGCTGCTCCCCGTGAGTCAGGTATACAAGCTCCTGGGATACATAAAAACGATGAAGATCATGGACATGCCAATAAACCAGCGACCAAGACCAAGAATACCACTTCCCAAGCTAGTGATAGCCGTTTTGCAATATTGTCTGAGGAAAACGATGATGAGTCACCTCCATTCTCCCTCGCTGCGTTAATCAATGACCTTCGGTCAATCACAGACTCAGGTCTAGCGGTGACCTTCCGTGAGAAATCTAAAAATCAAATAAGCAGACTACGAGATCGCAAGGCCAAGGGCATACAAATTAGAGACACCTCCAAGGTTAAAGTGCATACCCCCCGGCCCAGACAAGATATTAATACTCATGAAGGGAAGGGAAAACAGTCAGGACAATACGTTATACTACAGCGGGGTGCCAGAGCCCTCTCCAATATCACCAATGCTAAGGCACCAAATACTGATGCGACAGAATCCACACTATACGCGGACAGTGACCAAGGAACGGTGCAAGCTATTTTCAACCCCATCTTCACCGTGGAAGATCATACCAAATATAAACCCCCCGACGAAGTTCATAATACCAACCGGATTACAGATATTTCACACGAGAATAAAACTGCTATTATGCATATTGATGTAGAGACGGATAGCCAAACTGACCATGCACATGGTCAGAACATAGAACTACACCAATCATAATGAAAATCATCTATTGGAACTGCCGTGGCGCTTGCTCGCCCGAAACCATCCGAACAATTACTAGAATCGTACGTGATCATACACCACAAGTCCTTGTGCTTTCGGAGACAAGAGTCCCCAGTTCTAGAGGTGAACAGTTTTTACGTCGTACGCATCTGAATCGCATCGCTGCAGTTGAGGCTCGGGGTTTCTCGGGTGGCATATGGTGCCTATGGGATGATACATACGCACATATACAAGTATTATCATACACGACCCAGGTGCTAAATGTTGGAATTATGAATGAAAATTCTGCCTTATGGGTGCTATCGTTAGTGTATGCTTCGCAAACTGAGCCCATTCGATATACCTTTTACGACTATATGATAAGCATGAAACAATTCATCTCTACTCCATGGCTACTTCTCGGGGATTTTAACCAAGTTCTTCATCCTGAAGACAAAAGAGGTGGGCGTGCTATATGTGGCCGGAGTGTTGATCGAATGCAAGCTATGATTGATGCTTGTGAACTTGTGGAGCTTGATTTTCATGGTCCCCGTTTTACGTGGTCAAACGGACAGCCAGAATGGATGCTCATAGAACAACGATTAGACCAGGCTTGGGCAAACAACGATTGGCATGGGAGATTCGATACTGCCACGCTACTACATGTACCACGAACAAATTCTGACCACAGCCCGCTATTACTATCCACAACACATGACCAACCGCCTATTGTCAATCACGAGTCCTTTAGATTTCAGGCGAGTTGGATGGAACATAAGGCGTTTGCTCCTTTTATGCAATCAGCATGGAATGAGTCCGAGGGAGATTACATCAAAACCGCCAAGGCTTTCACAGAAAAGATGCAAAAGTGGAAACATGATGTATTTGGAAGCATATCTGTAAGACGGTGAAAAGTGGTCACGGGATTATTTGCATTCAAGAACGTGACAAGATTTTTGGAATCTTGGTGATAACTAATACAGAAGGTAATTTAATTAGCTCTTTTACGTGGTCTTTGTACTAAAAATATGGAGGCACTATCTATACGGTGAAAAGTGCGAAATTTTCACAGGCCACAAGAGCCTCAAGTATCTGTTCACCCAAAAAGAGCTAAACATGCGTCAGCGCAGATGGCTAGAATTAATGAAAGACTACGACCTATCAATTCAGTATCATCCGGGAAAAGCCAACAAGGTAGCTGACGCATTAAGTAGAAAAACAAGACATCCGCGTCAACCACCTTTGCAGCGTGACATGGAAGAATTTGATCTGGAGGAGGTTGATTCAAGTGAAGGCATGCTCGCAAAGTTGGTGTTAATTCCTTCGCTGATAGACAAGATTAAAGAAGGACAAGAAAAGGATGAAACCTTAAAGAAGATAAAGGACCGGGTGAGAATGAAACCTTCTGAAGAGTTTAAAGTCCGAAACGACAACAGTTTGTGGTTTCGAGAAAGACTGTGTGTACCCAATGACGAGGACATACTGAATGAAGTTCTTCGGGAAGCTCACAACTCTCGGTTATCTATTCACCCCGGAGCCAATAAGATGTATCAAGATTTGAAACAGTGATTCTGGTGGCATGACATGAAAAGACATATTGCGGAATTCATAGAAAAGTGCCTCGTTTGAAGCCTCTTGTAAGCCTAAACATTTCCTAAATTACCCTTTTCTTTGCTTATATTTGGTAAGTAGTTATTTAAATAATTGCTGAGTTGTCATATGCGTGTTTTATTTTCTCGATTGGTGCTATGTGATTGTTTTTACATGCGATAAATCTGATACGTGATATAGTCAGAGTGGTCTGGTACAACTCATTAACTCTTGTAACACGTTAAAAGCAATAAGGACTTATAAATAAATAGTAATAAAGGTAAGGTTTAGACCAATTCTAACCTGGTAGACAGTTGTAACCATGTACTAGTATTTGGCTCCTTGCGTCTGAGGGCGTAGTCCAGTTGTTAATCGGGTTGAAAATTGCTACCAAAAAGGCAAGAATTCGAATCCGGAGACACATACAATGTGGTCCACTTCTGTTAGTTTGTAGGGGCACATTGAGGAGGGTGTTCAACTTCTGCTAGTTTGTAGCGGACATCTTGTGTGGATCGTTGAGTAAGGCGTCACTAATCTATGAGGCCGCTCGGCACCTAGTTTACATTCTCCACAATGTTCTATGAGGTTAGGGTGATGAGGGCCCCTCGGGCGAGGGATTTCGCATTTTTACTACCAAGTATTTGGCTCCTTAACTCGTTCTTCATACGCGTTGCTTGCGATGTATACAAGATACCAGAAAAGTCTATTCGTAAAAATATAAATATATATATACACACACGTATGTATGTATATCTATATATCTGACAGGTAAAAAGATACTACAAAAGTCTATTGGTAGAAAAACGATTTTATTTCCCATCTTGTAATAGGATATAAAACAATACCCTGGGATTTGGATTTCCTAAATCCCTTTATATCTCATTTCTAGCCTTTTTAATTAGAAAATGTCAAGTGTACGAGTGGTGTATTTGGTATGATCCTATAAAAGATATTAGAAAATGTGATAGGATATGACGAAGAGATCTTTTTACTACCTGTCATTGCCAAACTTGACTACATCCGAAAAAAATTGTTTATATTTTATTTAATACTTATATTTCTTAATTTAATATTAATAAATAACCTTTACTTCTAAAACACATACAATTGATGAGCGCAAATTAATAACTTAAGTATTAGTCTTTTACCGAAATGTGTACAACTTTTTTAAGATGGAAAAAAATAAAAGCATGAATATTTGATTTGGGATATGGAGAGTATTATATCTTTGCTCTATAGTTTAACCAATCAGAATTTTCGTTTTGAGACATCAATTATAAAAATAATCATTGAAATAAGAGTGCAACTCAAACTTAATGATTGAGATAAGACTGCTTGCATTAACCAGGGAGATAAAGACTGATTGCGGTAAAGATTAGGACTTAGGAATCGGGTTGAAACTTGAGACTAAGTTGCAACCTTTCCTCAATTTGGAGTCTTTAGGGCTGCAAACGAACCGAATCTGAGCAAACTTATTTGGACTCGAGTTCGGTTCGAATTATTTTCATCAGGTTCGAGCTCGAACTCGAGTTCGTGACGAGCTTTAAATGCAGCTCAAGTTCGAAATCGAAACACTTGGAAAAAGCTCGAACTTGATTCGTGAGCTCGAATGTGGCTCGCGAGCTTGGCTCGACTCGTGAACTCGAATCTAACTCACGAGCTGAATGGATGGTAGATTACATGGTTAGGGATGGACGGTGAGGATTAATAAGAGGGAATATATATGGACATATTCGAGTCAATTATCGAGCCTACTATCGAGCCTTAGTCGAGCTTACGAACAAAATACTAAGGTGTTTGAATTCAGCTTGGTAAATATTTCAAACCCAAAATGTGATTCGAATTTGAATTCAAGATCGCAAAAAATCGAATTTGATCCGAGCCTTTAATAAGCCGAACCCAAATAGCTCGTTTTAAGCTCGGTTCGTTTGCAGGCCTACATACATGCCCTTTCTTTCTTCCTTTTCCTTTTTTTAAATGGTCATTGAGCAACTAGAAAATCAAAAATGTGTACAAGTTGCTAATTTACATGATTTACACCAAATCCCAAAAGAATAAGAAAATGAACAATTAAACGAAGAAGATAAATAGAACAACATTACACTAATACTTCAGAGACTTCTGAGCATAAAGAGTTGAATGTACACACCATAGCCATGTATTAGAAACACAGAAAAGTTGTTTCCTGATGAAACATAATGAAAATTGCTTTAAAGACTTCCGACTATGATAATGAATATGAAGTCGAATGTATACAACATAGTCATGTATTAGAAACGAGGTTGTTTCCTGATGACCCATATTGAAAATTTTGTCAAGCTATGTCGATCAATTGCTTTCACGACATAAAAAATGCAGCCAATTAACTGAGTGATTTTGGTTTATTATATCATATTCCAAAATAAAAAAAGTGTGTCATTCATTCTATTAAAAATGGAACATAGAAAAGAGAAAATTTTGTATAGCCGATTTCACATTAATAAAAGAGAAAAAACAAAACATAATATATAGTACGAGAACATAAAAAAGTTTATCATTTTTGAGTCATTAAAAACTATAGTGATACTTGTTATAATAGTTTGTAAAGGCAATGGAAAAAAGAATGGAGACGAATTGGAGCTTAAAAAAAGCAAGAATAACTTGTCGCAGAACTTCGATCGATCGATGTGACCGATCGAAGTGACTTGGATCGATCAAAATGGATGAAAAAATGAAGCTAAGTATTATGTTAGACATCTATCGATCGATGTGGCCTGGGTGCAAAGTTGAAGTACACTGTCCAACATAGATCGATCACATGTATGGATCGATGTGACTTCGTCCGATATATAGATCGATCAAAGTAGCTTAGTTGAAAAACTGGAGTACACTATGAGACATTGATCGATGTAGCTTGGATGAAAAGTTGGAGCTCTATGTGATACATCGATCGATCAATGTGCTCAACAGAAGTGACTTTTCATCTAAAGTTGCAACTTATGCACCAAGTAACATATCCAATCACCATGCAACGGATAAAAACGTCTGATATGATGTTCAAGAACCTATAAAAAGGCTATTGCAACACATTTCAAGACATCTTAAGCTCAAGTTCATTCTTGCAATTGAAATTCTTCTTCGTACTCTATACATTCTCAAATTTGAAAGTTCATTTTGTTTCTTTCTCTATTGATGATATTAGAAACTTGTTGGCTGTTGTAAATTTGTCTACAACCCTGCAGCAACTAGTGCGTGTACATATCCCTTACAGAAGGTGTGAACACATGCCTCAAACCATCAACATTATAATACTTGTACTCCACTTTTGATTCCATCTTCTAACAATACTTTAACATTTGTACCGACAGCCCAAGCCTATAATAGCGTGTAGCATCAACAAACCTCAGATATAAATGCATTTATGGGCTTGAGTTAGCCGGATGAGATCTGAGAAGGTAAAATATGAGACAAAATATGAGGTCTCCAATCACGCGACGCCACGTGTACAAAAGAGTTTTTTTTGAAAAAGGAAAAAATAAATAAATAGCGGGCCCTTCTGTACACGTGGCGTCGCGTGATTGGAGGTCTCATATTTTGCCTCATATTTTACCTCTTCAGATCTCATCAACAGAAGCATCTTCTTGTCAGAATTCGCTCTGTCATCTCTGAAATGGTTAATAATCTAATATGGTTTTGGTATTTATGATCATATATATATATCATGTATTTTTATGTGATCTTTCTACCGTCGTAAGTAAATATACATTTCTTTTGTCATAAAATGAAGTCGAAACCTTAATATAAATATTTGATAAAACCATGCAAAATATCTAAGGCGGGTATAGGCAATGAAATGACAACTGTTTTTGGATTTGGAATAAATCTTCAATCATAATAACGTGGAATAAAAACTCCAAAAGAGATCTCAATAATTGTCTCTCAATAAATTATGCTGAATGATGTAACTAAAAATGTTGAACCCAAGTAAGGGTCTCTGCCACACATCAGTCCCAAAGATAGTATAGGGATGTAAATCAGGCATCCAACGACCCGTTAGTAGAAGCTTGGTTATATACACAGTAGTCTGCATAAGGAGCTCCCTGTACTACAGGCAAGACTACAGGCCAAAGAGCTCCCACACTATGCATTTGCTGGAAAGGTGCTCTCTTGCTTTTGACAAAAATTGAACCTCTAACCTCTCTTTCAAAAACTCCTACCCAGAACCAGTTGGGCTATGTCCTCGGAACTGAATGATATAACTATATACGACAGGTTGGTGTTTATTTGGTCGTTTTAGGGACCCCCAAGTCAAAGAATGCATGCCAAATTTGGAAAAGTTAAAAGGATAACGCTGTTGTTTTCCAAAGGCCTACAAATGTTTTTGAGAAACGTCAATTTGCAGTTACCCGCTTTGCACAAGACTGGCCTTTGGTACGTCGGCCAGTAGTGGGATGAGATCTCCTCATCTCCAAAACTCCCACCTCTTTTTTCAGTGCCGACTACGTAGAAACAAGAAGGGTGGTGAGACTAGATGAGGGATAGAGAGAAAGAGGTGTATGAGAGGAGTGACTACCACGTGACATGCGGTGTGGAAGGAGGTGAGGGTTTTGAGAGTGAGGAGATCACATCCCGTCAGTAACTTACACACATCAAATTGAGTACGACATAATATGATATATAATAAATATTTGTAAACCGATTTATTCTTGAGCAAAAAAAAATAGTTGTAAACAGATTTATTCTTGAGTAAAAGGCTAATACTTCTGACCTTGTGGGTCCCTATCGTTCTAGCCAAGGAGTTTCGTGGAGGATGCTAATCAGAAACTAAGCGGCCTTTTAGGTTGGCAAGCTTTGTCAGAGACCCACTGTAATGTGCCTACTAGAAACCGGGTCAGCAACTCTCTAGCCTAATTAGGCCGGATACAATGGCTTCGCCATTACTGGCTCAGACAACAACATTGCATACATGGTGTACGTGTCCTAATTCGAACCTGCGCCTTTCTGGAACAATGTCCTAACCCAATTACGAACTGAGTTATGTCCGTAAACGGATTTATTCATGTTATAAAGTTCGTTCTCTCTTTTGTGTATATTTAGACTTGAATTTCAGGACCTGTAATTCCTATTAATGGACGATTTGTAAGTTATCTTAGAGAACAATGTGCAAGTCCTATGCAAGTTTTTTTTTTTTTTTTTTTTTTTTTTGAGAATTATGGTATGTTCTGACCATATATTTGGGGCCTATTTTAACCAAAGATATATATTGAAAGGATATATATACATGCACAAAAAAAAGTAACTTTTTTTTATCAAAATATTGACAGTATTTTTACAAAATAAGTACATCATATTAAAGAGGACGCTATAAAGAGTAAAATGAATACATATTCTAAATTTTAACATAATATCAGAATCAATTTTATTACACGGAGGCTCACTTCTTGTTTTTTCATATTATTCGTCTAATTTTGAGTCATTTTTACCCGAGTACAAATGCATATGTCATACTCAAATCTTGTCATTAAGGTTAAATATTGAGACCACCCCCTAAAGGGTTACTATAGATATGGTCTGATCCCTCCGTAAATATTCAGGTTGAGACATTACACTAGAAAAGCGAAGGGATTCAACTTTTTTCTCTGCTTCAATCTATTAAAACAACAAGAATCATATCCAGCATATCCCAACGACATCAAAAGCTATCGCTAGGGTCTGGGAAGGGTGAGAGTCAGGCAAACAATACCTCCATCACAGGGGATAGAGAGTTTACTTCCAGTGAGACACTCGGCTCTATATGTACCTGCATAAACAGTACAATAATAGGAATATGTACTACTAAAGGGATTTTATTAAACATAAATAGAAAACTTCAAATGTTAAAATAGTCATAACAGTGGATATGCACAAATAGTTGAAAGACAAATAACAAAACAAAAAAGTTCAAATTCAACCTAAAGTGTAGAGATTATCTAATCTTCTAAGTATGCTCTAAGGTGCCTCTATATTCTGCATACCCTTCCTTAACTTTAATCATCTGCATTTATAAACTCTTATCTTGGACCATGTCATCGGAAAGGTACAATTCTAATAAGTCATATCTAATCTGTTTCTGCTTCAGCAGTGTGAAATAGGCCCAGCATTTTCCCCGAATAGACCGACAAACACTCCCATTTCTCCGGTTAAGATCATAGGAGGTAAAAATATAGGCGAAATATGAGGTCTCCAATCACACGTTGCCACGTGTACAATCTACTTTTTTAAAAAAACAAAAAAAATTAAACCTTTGTCATTTTTTACACGTGTCAGCGTGTGATTGGAGACCTCATATTTTACCTACATTTTTACCTCATCTGATCTGACCCCCATTTCTCACCCCATCTTCAGTATAAGGCATCCAATCTTTCTAATAGTGAGCAGGCAAAAGGTTTAGGCTTTTAAGGTTTCTAAGGGATTTTTTATTATTTATAATTTTGTACTGAAACATGCAATTTATTACTCATATTGAAATCTTTTGTTTTTTTTCTTTTTTTTTAGAAACAATTGAATAATGTCATTTTCTACCGATTTCTTTAAATTGTTAACATTTCCGATGCCTACCCTAAGTTTAATACTCTTCCCTTCTCAAAAATATTATCACATTTGGTCAAACACAAAATTTGTCAAACAACATATGTAATTAAAATTTTAAATTAGTTTACATATCATTCACCATAATTTGATCTTAAATGTTGTGAATTATAAGTTTCGTAAACCACTTTATTAAATACTTTCAAATTTTAGTCTTAAATGATGTTTGATCAAATACTTAATTGTTCAAATGTGACAATATTTTTAGAACTGGGAGAGAGCATAATCTTGAAGTTTGAGATACTAAATAAAGTCATGCTAAAACTAGACTTAACCATTTGAGTCAACCTAACTCAGTTTTCAAAGTTTCGAGCTGAGCCTTAAATTTGAATCATGACTCAAACTCAAACCCAAGTTCCAATTCTGCATCTTTACATCAAACTCAAAAAGTAAACTCAATTCGCCATTACTTCAATGTTGATTAAGAACTTTGATATGAGATGGAAAATGCAAGCAACATAGTTGTACAAATTATATAAATTTATATGCAACATGTTAGCAATTCCCATAATTTTGCAATCAAAATATATACACACAATAGGAAACATGTATATTGTGTAATTAACGTGATTGATTGTGATTGAAAAATTAGTGATTAATTTCCTTGTATAGATACATAAACAGTATATAAGTTGACATGTATATTGAGATGAAAGAATCAAGAAATACATAAAAAAAATTTCTTCATACTCTTCGGTTACATTGCTCTTGTTACTACATCCCCCAATCAATCTCGGGTTCAGGGGAGTACCTATTTGAGGGAACACGTGATTGGCTGGTGTCATCACCCACCTGCTCGACAGATATTCTAACATGGCAAGTAAATGGCGTCGACTATGCCGTAGCTCCCAACATTGTACCACATGCATCACCAGAACCACCTCTAAAGTGACAGATTCATGCCCTTCTTTTTTGCATTTGGAAGAATTTTATTCCAATTACTCTAGTCTAGGTGGTTAAATATGAAAATGCTAAAGCGTATGTGCATCTGCTCTGGATCTTGCTGCTTAATTTGTCGAGCATTCTGGACACAGTTGAAATGCTTGTTTCTTTGTGTATATTTGCATTTCCATTTCCAATGGAGTCAAAGATACATTCGTCTTTGACTTATGTATTTTCATTATTCGTCTTTGTGAAGTAACAGTTGATCGACACAGCTTGACACAATTTTCATTATGGATCATCGGAAAACAACCTTTGTAGGTCTCTAACACATGGATATGGTTGCATTCCGACTCTCCTCCCCGCTCATACCACGTCATAGGCAGAAACCTCTAAGACAATGAGTTAATGTTCATGTTGTTTGTGTATATGTGCAGATATGATTGCACGTCTAGCAGTTGGTGTGACCTTCAGCCTTCTGATATGGGCTTGTGTGACAATTATGTATACTGCTCCGAAATTTCGGGCAGCCCCCACGTGACTTCACATAGAGTAAAGACTAGTGATGGGAGATATTTGGCTTACAAAGAGACTAGTGTTAGAAAGGAAGAGGCCAAGCTCAGGGTTGGGATCTCTTCACCGCGCGGTGAGTCACCGCGCGATCCACAGCGCGACACGTGGCAGTAGGTGGGGGCGGTGAGGCTGGATGAGGGTAACCCTCATCTAGCCTCACCACCCTCCCCTGTTGCCACGTGTCACGCGGTGACACGTGCGGTGAGGAAGTGGGGGTGAGGAGATTTGAACCCCAAGCTCAAGATCATCCTTTTTTATGGTTGTAATGGCTCTAAAGACATGAATTTACCCATTTCCCAAGTATGAAACTATTCCCTGTCCAGTTGCAAATCTCTTCACTATTTGTTAAAGCTTCTGGTTTTATCCTTGAGGATCAAAAAAATGTCATGTCCACATGCATTACCTGTCTACTCGAAACCAGATACTCAATGTCCCTTCTAAAAGGAATTAGACACATAACACCAACTGTGAATGGCATAAGTTGTGTTTAGCATCACATCGTTTAGTGTACATGTTAAATTGTCTTATGCATTTCCATACCAATATCATATATCCTATATAATAAATACCATGTGGGTCCTTCTTTACCTTAAAAGAAGCTGCAGCATCTGCTATGCAGCTGAGTTTCAATGAATATATACATGTCTTAATAGCATTAGAAGCACAACACCAACTGATCCTTGGTGTATTCAGTCGAAGGTGTATCTGTCCAAAGACGCTGTTTCAGTACCCCTCAAGGAATACGAGATTTCAAACCGCCCCAGTTTGTGGTTAAGGGACTACCTCATTTGGAGGCAATTAATCTTACCCAGAATAGTCCTCTCTATAATCATAGCCACCCAAGCTTTGTCAAAAAAGAAATATCAATCACTCTGAACTTTTAATGCTCAACCCACCTGTCTCCTTTGATTGACAGACAAGATCCTAGGCACTGGATTTCCGGGTCCTGTAGGTGGGGAAGTAATCTTTTCCACTAACCAAGGTGGTTAGGGGGATCACACCTTCTCCTCCCCTACATATATGTAACAACATGTATAGTTTTACGAACAAACAACAAAAAAAAAAAAAAAAAGAAACTTATATCGTATGTAAATCGGGACCAAATCTTCTCCACAGGTTGTGAGATTCGCCTCATTTACGTACGTATAGATCACAATACAATTTTACAAAAGAAAAACACACACACACACACCATAATGTGTCTTGTATATTTTTACAAACAAAAAAAAAACATACAAAGGTGCTATTGCGTATTGAGGCATTTTTCTATTATTGCCCTCAGAATACAAATATAGAACAGCATCCATAGATAAAAGCAGTGCAAATAGTACCAATGATAGAGCAATGAGAAAGCCAAAGTTCCACAAACGGAATCTTCGTCTACATTTCCATCACTAGAAAACGCAGAACTCCAAAGCTCTTACATCATCTGGATACGATACAACATTAAATAGTCTCAGGAAAAAGAAAACAGCAAAACTGAAGTAAATCAACTCCTCCAAGATACTTAGAAAACCTTTGAAGATATGTTGGAAGGACGCCTAGTCCTAGGAACCACAGAAGCTCTTTCAGTTCAAAGCCTGTCAGACCCTGCAAATCCCTGTCAGAGCAAACTTGTTGAATCATACCTTCATATCTTCAGGCTTGTCACATGACACCTGTACACATTTCATGGCAAGCACTAATTAAAACAAGCCCTTGGTCCTTTTAAGCAGAGAAACCTGGACCTGCAAAACTCGTAAATAAGTGAGGTCACAGTTTCAATGAGAGACAACCCAATTCAAATCAAAAGAAGGATCAAAATCAACTAGCCTGGCTTCGTGGTGGCAAAGAATACCTAAAAGTACAAAAGCTAATACAAATGCCCAACAGATGTTCTAAAGATTGACTACAAAGAGCAAATATGCTGCAAACCATATGCTAATCTACATATAAATTGGGCACATACGCGACCTTTCCGACCTTACCAACACAACACCTGATATTACAGGTCTCATCCACACAGCATAATAACACAGCATTAACGCACGCAAAGAATAGGCAGAAATTTGAGAAGAATAGAATTTATCTCAAAACCCACTGCTCTCCAGAAATTTGGCAGTAGAGCAACGTGCCTCAAAACAGTTTCAACAAAGGGCCGCTTGAAGAAGAACATAGCCACCCACCTAGCCATAGCCCCTCCACCTTGTATCTACCTTTAAAAAATATCAAAAAACTTAAACTGAAAAAAGAGAGACTTAAAAAATATACTAAAAGGAATAAAAAGCAAAACCACTTAAAGAAATAACAGAATAGAGATGAAATAAGAATCTTGAAGGGCAACTAGCGAACGCGAGTTGCCAACATCACATTTTACAATCTTCACCGCAACCCAAAAAAAGTTTAAACTCAGAGCCACCAAAATTTAATGAAAATCCGCAGAAATTTGTTCACAATCAGTCAAAATATGTCATGCAACTCGAGTGAAGGAGGCTGTAGAAGACAATGTGGACGATGTGAAAAAGGGTATGGCAGATTGTATGAAACGACAAAGATCAGACTCTAAAGTTAAGTTATACATTCAATCACACATACATGCACACGCACATAACAAGTTAAACCATAAAATAGGGTGAATTTTCACAAGCCCTATCACAGAACTGAAAACCTGCATACCACCTGCACAGTGGAAAATGCGCAGTGAGCTACATTTGTAAGACAGGTGGTTTGCAAAATGGAACTATGCACAAGGAGCGCAGGAAAACAGAAGCACAAGATAAAGAAAACGAACCACTATCAGTTCAGTATCCATAACCCCTTTGCTCCTGAGGTTCCTAATGACGATACTGTTCTCCATTCTGGATGTACTCATTGTTGGCAACATTAGCCTTAGCCTTGCTAGCAAGTTCTGCCTCTTCCCTTTCCCGGTTCCACTGCTCAATTCTAGCACGCCTCTCTTCACTACCATCCCTACTTGGACTCCTTGCCCTCCTGCTACCGGGGCTTCTACTTCTACTCCCCCTCTTATGGCCAGGGCTGTTGCTCCTGTGCCTCCTGCTTCGACTCTCATAATAATAATCCTTATCGTCATGCCTTCTATGGCGATGAGAACCCCGTTCATCATGACTGTGATGCCTATAAGGGCTTCTGCTCCTGCTTCGACTATGCCTTCTACGGTATCTCCCAGATAACGCCCGTCTCAACTCCCTAGCATCCACCACATAAATTAACAAGATGGGGAAGACAAAAACCAAAAACGAAAGAAAGAAAATAATAATAACAACAACAACAACAACAACAACAACAACAATAATAATAAAACAATGAAGAACAGGGGGAAGAAAAGAAAATTAAACCACACCTGCCTATCTTTTTTAGATGCATAAAATTGCAGTAACCCCCACGGTTGCATGTATTCTCTTCATACTGTCTGCAGGTTGCTTCACGGAAATCAGTCACAGGTGAGAAATCGACAATGATTGGCCGTCCTGCACAAAAATCAACGCAGGTGTTAGCCCAAAACAAACATAGAAATAAATAAATCATGCTAATCTGAAACACAATCAGAATTTATATCTTTAACGAATTGTAAACCTCCAACTATCTCCACGCCCTCAAGAAGAAACAAGTGAAGCTCCGAAAAGATTACCAGCATAATATCGGCCAGTCAAGCTCTTGAGTGCTTTTGAAGCGTACTCCTCCTCTCTGAATTGAACATAAACATTTCCCACCTGCCAATCACAATCAATTCAGAAGGTAAATAAGCGGATACAACACATGAGAGAGTAAATTTTTATCATGAAAATCACCATGTGGTCAGCCAGATTGTCACAGACATTCAGACTCTCAATCTCGCCATATTTGTTGAGCTCCTCAAACAGATCTTCATAGAAATCCTATTCATCCAAAGGCCCATTAGTACCAAAGAAGAAAGGTAGACTGCAAATTATATTTTGTCTAATAAGCTACAAAAGCAAAAACATTAATCTACAAGCAAAGACAAGACAGAAGTACCAGCAGAAAAACGCAATCCGGTGACATAAGGGAGCACACAGGGCAGAGAGCAACAAGAGGGGAAAATAGGGCGAAAATGCCTCGTCAAGGATTTGTATGACTTTTCCATGTAGCCATGTACAGACGCTAAGAAAAGGAATCAGAATAAACAACTTCAATCAGAAACATGAAGAAACAGAAACTCTTGAGTATAAATCACTACTCCTACAGCCACTCAATCCCCTTGGACAGTTAACAAATGGCAAAAACTGGATCCTTGTTGGTCGTATATCCTTTGGTTATTACCTCTACGAACAAATATACAGACGAACAACACTAGAGAAAGGTCTGGCGATGCACAGAAAGGTGAAAGTGAACGACCCCAACCAACAAAAGAACCTAAGACAGACGAAAATTATTGTCAACGCAGATGGCTACTTCAAAATTTGTGTGGGTGGGGGTGGAGGCCTAGCTATCCCTCAGAAAATCCAGGAGTCTGCCCAGCAAAAGAATAAGAGAGATCACCAACTCCAAATACATAAAACACCAATACAATTATGAGCGGCATAGGTCAATGCAAAAAAAAAAAAACTTAATAAAAACTCGGAACACCAACGCGTAAATTCAACAGAAACAACTTCAAACTCGAATGTTCCATTCGAAAGAGAAAATAGCTAGAAAATCAAACCTCGAAGTGTTCCTGCATTTTCTGGGGATCAATGGGTTGTCCCTGTGCATCGACGCCGGGAGTAATCATATCAGGCCTTTGGTACATGTTGGAAAGGAGAAGCGTAGGGCTAATGCTCGGCTTGGTGTGAAGGCGTGAGCAACGATCGCCGTGTCGGCACGCTCCGATCTTGAAGTAAAACGGGCAGTTAACTCTGTCCTTTTCCGTCCCGAAAATCGACGCCAAGTGCTCCGCCATTTGTCTTCTTCCTCGCTCCTCTGTTATTCAACTTGAACCGACGAATTGATGATTCCTTCTCGAAGATTACGAGCTTTCACCTGATATGAATTTAGGGTTCCTATTTTTGCAATTCGAGAAGGGGGAAAAAGAAAAGTTCTGGAGCTATTTATATGTAGCAGCAAAAAAAAAATATTCATATCTAGCAGCCTTCTGGATTGTTCTAACAAGACTGGTTCTCCAGTATTTATCATTTAGATTTTTCCACGGACGCTGGAACGGTCCAATAACAAAAATCGAATAGCAATGTGTCCATTTGGCCCAATATAATGTTACTGATCCAACGTGAATGGCAATGTGGGCCTTCTGGCCCAATAAATTGTTAGAGATCCAACGTGATGTTAACCGATAACATCTTACGGGAGATGGCTCCGCAGGGGATCCCCTCACCGCAAGGAGGTGCGGTGACGCGTGACCGCGCGACACGTGGCAGCAAGGGGAGGTGAGGAAAGTAGGGGTGAGGAGATCTCAACCCGCTCCGCAGTGCATTCTACCGCTGAAAAAAAAAAGTATCAAACAACAAGACCATCTTCCTCCAAAAATACATCATAGAAACGTATCGAATGTTGTTCTTAGAACAACTCATAAGCTTGTTTCTTTGTAACCTTGAAGCTATAAATTCGAGCCACAGAAACAGTCTCTTCACAAAGTGTATGGTAAAGCTATGTACATCAGATTACAAAGCAATCCGGCTCCTCTCTAAACCCTGTACAAACGCGAGAGCATAATACACAAAAACGCCATTTTTATCATAGAAACATGTCATCGGGTGACTCTATCATTTGGATTCTATCATTAATGTTCTATTATAAAAATTACTACCCGGATTCTACTTCCGAAAATCTATCACAAGGGCTGTGCAAATAGGATACTAATGTTCAAATAGCTCTGCGTAAAAGAATCTACATAGCATCAAGACTTTCAACAACAACAATATTACCTCATTGCCTGAGAGACTCCCACCTATAACGAGGTATAGGGAGATCGGATGTACGTAATCATACCCATGTGTTAAGCAATTTCAGACAGATAATGTATAATGCAGAACAATTTGTCCAAAAAACAGGTTTAGACAGGTTTTATGAGGGTGTAGAAAAAACTATGGCCCTCTCCGTCTTTTGCAATTACCTTTGCAATTAAATGTAGGAGAAAGATATAAATGAAGGATAAAGAATCAACATTTTACCAAAAAAAAAGAGTATAGTATACATGCTTTCTTAAACATAGTATCTTAAGTGATGTTTATATACATATACAATAATACACAATTTTTTTTAGAACAAATAATATACACTTTGGGTTACTCAAATTCTATTTTTCTTGCACTGTTCAAACGGAGACCTCTAAAAGTCACCAAAATTATGTAGAAATCTATGGACATGGAAATCTAATTACTAAAGCTAATCACTAACATTGGAGACTGCTATTTCATTAAAAAAAATATTCTTTGCGTACTAAGCTTCCGCCTTACTCTACACTTTATGACAGAGATGACTCGCCTTACTTTACATTTTATGACAGAGATGACTCTTTATCACAATAATAAGGTACTGTAATCTATTGAAGCCAAAAGAAAGGGGTTCATGTATAACTTGTAAGTAAGCAAACTTAGCAAATCAGATAAGTTCTGTCACATTTGAAAATTTTAATAACATTAAGAACATTATAATACTACAACAAGATTACCATATTGCTTTAGAGACTCCCGCCTATAACGGGGTATGAGGCGGTCGGATGTATGCAACCATACCCATATGTTAGAAATACACAGAGATTGTTTCCTGGTGACCCATGATAAAAATTACGTCAAGATATGTCGATCAACTGCTACTTCACAATAGAGTGAATCTCACTTAGTAGCCAAGCGTTTGACACATTACTCAATTAACAATTAAACGTTAATGCAACTCACTTAACAGCCAATATTTTTGGGTAATGGCTCATTTACAGCCGGTAACCGGCTGATGATCGGAATTTCGCTGTAAAGCTGCAAAAAACATGTTTTATATTTTTTTTGCTGAAATGTGTAAGCTACGTGGATTTCCTCCTTCCCCAATCCATTTCCTTCTGCCGCCCTCTTCAACCCAAACAAATCCAACAAGAAACCACCATCAACTATTGCAACCACCGACTGGAGTTCTATTTGGGGCTGTGAATTAATCAAAACAAGGGAGAATGAGTTGAACACAGCTAAACCATTTGATATAACTTAGAATCTTTAAATAATTTGGAGATTGGGCTAAACCATATGATATGCCTTAGAATCTTAAATAATTTAGGGATTGGAGAATCAGAGGGGGGAGGGGTGTAATGGGAAAAGAGGAAGGATTGAGGCGGAGGGAAAGGGGAGATTGGGTTTAACCGGTGAAAAAACTTCCGACGACGGAAAATATTTTTGGCTAATTAAAGGCATCCTGTAAGTAATAAGAGACGAAGCAGGATTGAAGAGAGCGGCAGCGAGGGGCTGGAGTGGGCATAGTGTGGTGTGTTATGGTACAGAGTACGAGGGAGAACAAAGACCAAAGGAGGGGGTAGGGGGCAGGGAGGGGAGGAGCAGGAGGTGGACAAGGGAGAGGAGAAAGTGGTGGTGAATGGCAGAGGGGGCGGCATGAGAGGAGGAGGAGAGTGGGGATAAAGAAGATGAAATGGAGGGTATTGTTGACTTTTTACTAGTTTAAAATAATAAAAACATTTTTTTCAAGAAATGAAATTTTAAAAAAAAAGAAAATTAATTTTCTTTTTAAAAAATCAATAAATGTCCACATCAGCGCCACGTCAGCAATTACCTGTTGTAGTAAGTTGTTTTCCGGTTACCGGCTATAAGTGAGCCATTACCCAAAAAGACTGTCTGTTAAGTGAGTTTCATCAACGTTTAACTGTTAAATGAGTAATGTGCCAAACGTGTGGCTACTAAGTGAGATTCTCTCATTCACAATATAAGAAGCGAGTGAATATTTTTGATTCATTCCATCATTTTTCAATGTCAAGGAAGAGTGTGTCCCTGACTTCATTAGAAAAGAGTAGTTGATATACGTAGTTTAGCATGTAGAATAAAAAAAAGTTTCATCATCCCTAAGCTAACCACACAATTAGAGTCAACATTTTTTTTCCCACCAATTTCCATAGTAACATTATGGGTATTAGACAAGCCATCTTGTTGTTTTGTGGAGGCAACCTATCGATTTTTTTTGGCAACATTTTAGGATTTTGTTTTTCCAAAGTATATTTCATGAGCGACAAGAAATGACAAACTTGTACTCAAGTTTACTTCTCAAGACTCCGTTACAACAATAACAACATTACGTCATTGTCTTAGAGGCTCTTGCCTATAACAGGATATGGAAGGTCAGACGTACGCAACTATATACATGTGTTAGAAACATACATAGGTTATTTTCTGATGACTCATAATGAAAATTGTGTTAAGCTGTGTCGATCAACTGCTACTTCATAATATAAGAAACACATCTAATTTAGTGAGTCATTTTACTTTATTCTATTATATTACAAATTCAAGAAAGAGCGTGTGCTTCACTCTATAAGAAAAACATCTCCTAATTCAATTGTTTATCCTTAAATTTATCCCTATTCTCCTCTCCGTGTTCCTGTGGTCAAAACACAATAATCCTAATTGTAGCCTACGGGTAGGGCTATAAATGAACCAAGCCGTTCGATTGTTTGGTTCGTTTGGCTCGAGCTCGAGCTTGTACTCGGCTCGGATAAAAGGTTAATGAACATAGCTTGAACACCTTTTTCTGTTCGAGCTCGGTAAGTGGCACTATTCGTTTAAGGTGTTCGGCTCGTTAATGTTGTTCGTGAGTTAAACGAACCAAGCTTGAATAATTAAATATGTTCGTTTAAATAAACGAACAAGCTCGGCTCGTTCGCTAAGTTAAATGAACCGAGCTTGAACAACGCAATACTCGGCTCGTTCGGCTCGTTTACAGCCCTACCTACGGGTATGAGAGGGTAACAAGTTTGATTGAGTTAATGGAACGGTAAAGAGTTTCAGAATTAGTTTGTGACTTTTCATATCTAAAAAAACTAACACCCTCTAACCAGAGAAAAGTAGCAGCCTACAAAGGTTCCAATTTTTCACCAAACTTAGGTCTCTATCTCAAATGCAAACAAAACAAATATACCTTCCAATTCAAATGCCAAATCAGCATATGAATTAAACTGAAAAAAAAAAGGGAGAGGTAGGTGAACTCAGTTCATATACCCCATGCCGGGTTCATGTCCTTCCACAACAACAACAACATTACGTTAGAGGCTCCTGCTTATGGCAGAGTATCGGAGTCGGTGAATGCAACCATGCACATGTGTTAGAAACACACAGAGGTTGTTTCCTGATGACCCATAATGAAAATCAAGCTGTGTCGATCAACTGCTACTTACAATATAAGGAGTGCAACCAATTTAGTGAGTCATTTTGTTTTATTGCATCGTATTCTAAAATCAAGGAAGGGTGTGTCATTGCCTCCATTGGAAATGGAAACACATGTCCTTCCAAATCGAAAAAATAAAAAACAAAATTGTAAAAATAAGCTTAATTTGCTTGCGTAGATATCGTCCTGTTTTGTTTTGTATGCTAATGAGAAAGCCATTCTTTTGTTAAAATATTATGTTAACTGTTAACCATTTCCATAATCATGGAAAACTACTTCCCAACCACTAACCATAAATTTAATTCACAATATTTCTGTTAAACCATGTGCAAAGTGATGTTTACAGATATCACATGAATATTTTGTATATGCATTTAACCTTAGAATTCGTACATTTAATAATACAAATAAGTCGCCGTCATTCTTTGGTGACCCAGTGAATCCATGTGCAATTATGGAGGAAAAAAGGGTTAAATCTCCTTCATATTGGAAAGTTTTGGAGTTTACCAATTGATGAAGCAAATAGGTATTGAATTTATATTGATCTTATTTCGAGTTACACTATTATAAAGTTTGTATTCCAACAATAGTATTCACATACAAAAGTTTCAATTTTAATATGTATGTGTGTGTGTGAAATGAAATTATAAATATAATTTAACTAATATTAGACGACATAAATTTTCAATATATACGTTACGCACCTGATAAATATAAATTGCCTTACATTGACCTTGAATCGACTATGTTATCTTCAATGAATTTGATGATCTAAAATATCTAATACAATATACGTCACAAATAGGAGTTGATTCGTCGAAGTCTATATGTATTCAATCTCAAACAAGTTTAGGCCGATCAAGTCAAGCAAAATACTAAACCGAATTTGAACAACTCATAATCCGTTTGGTCTGAATTCTCATGGTTCATACGCCGTGCAAACTAGAAAGCCTTTTGCACCATGTTGTTTGTAGGTTAATGACTATTACTCTAGGGGTGTTAACGAATCGAGCCGAGTTGAATATTAGGTTTTCGAATTCAGATTCGTTTAACTAAACGAACTATTCGGCTTGGTTCGTTTAGCTAAACGAGCTTTAAAATTGGTTCAAGTTCGGCTCGATAACCCTATAACTATTTAAACAAGCCAAACTGTTCGCGAACAGCTTGGCTCGTTTAACTAAACGAATCCAAATAGATGATCGAATTCGGCTCATTTAAGTAAAATTAACGAACGAACTCGAACCAAATACGAATCGAACTCGAACAGTTCACGAACAACTCGGTTCGATTAACATCTCTAATTACCTCCATCTCAAAATATAACTTTAATTAGCTTGATAACATAATGTAAATTCTAGTATGTTGAGGAGTCAAACTAAACTTATATTTTGAGACAAAAGAAGTATCTCTTGAGTTTTAATCGAATAGTTCCTCTCAGCAAATGGTTTTTTCTTTTCGCATATTTCAATATGAACGTTCTTCTTGACCAGCAAGCCAGATCATAGTAAAATACTAATTTGAATCGCTAGAAGTCTATTAGGCTGATCTCAAATAGTTTTAACCCGATCAAGTCGAATAAAAGACTGAGGTGAATTCGAACCGCTCAGAATCAGTCGACTACATAGAGAGGTCAATATGTTTGTAGGTTAATAACTATCTTTTGGTCTAAAAATTCTTCCTAATTAGTGAGGAAACGTATATTTGATATCAAAAGTACTTGTCAGTCAACAATCGTTTACAGAGATGGTACGTACGTATAATCCTATAGAAACTATAATCCCTTATGATATGGGATATCAACCAACCATATCTAGAAGATTAGACTTTATCTATAAAATAACAAATACAACAAACTCTATCTACAAAGTAGTTATTCTAATAAATCTGTATCTCAACTATACTATCCCAATACTCCCCCTCAAGTTGGCGCATGAATGTTGACAATACCCAACTTGCTCAAAAAATGTCGAAAATGTTCAGGTCCAAGTGATTTGGTTAGACCGTCGGCGTACTGCTGTGGACCGGGGATCTTTCGCGGAATAATGAGGCCAGCAGTATAATGTTGACGAACGAAATGACAATCAATCTCAATGTGTTTCGTGCGTTCGTAGAAAACAGGATTGGCCACAATGTGCAAGGCAGCTTGATTATCACAATGAAGAATAATAGGACCGGAAACATTGACACCGAGATCATGTAACAGTGTGCGGAGGCAAACAAGTTCACTCGTGGCATAAGCCATAGCACGATATTCAGATTCTGCAGAGGATTGATAAACAACCGGCTGCTTTTTAGACCGCTAAGAAACAAAGGCAGACCAAAGAAAAACCATGTACCCTGTGGTGGAACGACGTGTGATGGGACACCCAGCCCAATCAGCGTCACAATATGCGGTAAGTGTCAAAGAAGCATCAGCGGGTAAAAATAGCCCTTGACCCGGCGCTTGCTTAAGATAGCGTAACAAGTGAAAAACCTCATCAAGATGACATTTGCGAGGAGTGTGCATAAACTGACTAAGTGTATTAACCGCAAAACAAATATCAGGATGTGTGACTGTAAGATAAAGAACACGTCCAACAATACGACGATAAAAAACAGGATCATCCAAGAGCAGATCAGACTCAGAGAATCGAACCTTTTGATCCATGGGTGTACTGGCAGGACGACAACCAAGTAAACCACACTCCATAAGAATATCTAAAACACACTTGCGTTGATTTAAGACCATTCCGGCAGGAGATCGTGCAACTTCAATTCCAAAAAAATATTTCAGTGGACCGAGGTTCTTGATTTTAAATTTATGATCAAGATAAGTCTTGAGAGCTGTAATACGAGTGAGATCATCACCAGCGACAATAACATCATCAACATAAATTAAGACTGCTACAAAAGAGGACTGGGTGGATAAAATGAATAAAGAAGGATCGGCATTGGACTGAGTGTATCCAAGATCAATAAGAGAGGTAGTGAACTTAGCATACCAATTGCGTGACGCCTGGCGTAAACCATACAAAGATTTTCGTAGCTTAAAAACATTATTCTCCCCTGGCGTGCAAAACCAGGTGGAATACGCATATAGACATCCTCTGATAAATCACTATGTAAAAATGCATTGTTGACATCTAATTGATGAACATGCCAACGACGCACCACTGCAATAGCGAGTAGCCAGCGAACTGTAACCAACTTAGCCACAGGAGCAAAAGTCTCATGGAAATCAACACCCTCGACTTGGGTATAGCCACGAGCAACCAAACGAGCCTTATAACGCTCAACAATACCATCGGGATTATATTTGATTTTGTAGACCCACTTGGAGTCAATAGTGCGCTTACCTGGCGGAAGCGGAACAACAGACTATGTATGATTAGCTTCAAGCGCAGAGATTTCACACTGCATGGCTTCGCGCCAATGCGCGTGTTTGACAGCCTGACGAAAAGAAACCGGCTCATCGCCCGCGGTGATGGCCGCAACAAAACAATGATAAGGGCATGATAATCGAGCATACGAAAGAAAACGAGACAGAGGAAATACCGTGGAGTTGGCCGTAGGAGTGGGTGCGGCAGCTGGTGGGACAAGAGACGAAGGTAAGGCAACCTCAAATCCTCAAGACGACGCGACAGCTGACGCTGCCGTTGACTACGCATAGGCGGAACGGAGGAGGACGAAAGAGCTGAAGAATGAGAAGACTCGGCTGGCAAAGATGAAGGGCTAGCCGAATCCTGTGACCAGCGACAACAACTGGGTTTTCAGCCAATGGCTGGGACGCAGCTGGGTTTTCGGGCAATGGCTGGGAAGCAGGGATCAACTCAGTATCCCAGCAAGGCAGAAGCGATGGAACTAAAACCGATTCCCTGGAGTGATTCATAGCAAATGGAAATATGTTTTCATAAAAAAGACACGTCCCAACTTACATAAATTTTATGACTGGATAGATCAAAGATTTTGTATCCCTTTTGAGAGTGTGGATAGCCAAGTAAAATACCAGGTGCAGAACGCGGAGCAAACTTGTCGCGGGTGTCATGATAAGCATAATCATAACACAAACAACCAAAAACACGAAGATGATTATAGCTAGGTAAACGACCCATCAAAACTTCATAAGGAGTTCTGTTTTTAAGAATACCAGTGGGCATGCGATTAACCAGGTAAACGGCAGTAAGAATGCATTTCCCCAGAATTTGATAAGTAAACTAGCATGAAAACGAATGGCACATGCAACTTCTAATAGATGACGATGTTTGCGCTCCACAACACCATTTTGTTGCGGAGTGTAAACACAAGAAGTTTGAGCATCCATCCCGTTATTAACATAATAAGTAAGGACAGTAGTACTAGTAAACTCAGAGCCATTGTCACTACGAACACGTTTAACAAACTTCCCAAACTGGGTACGCATCCAATTAAAAAAGTGTAACAAATAACGACTAGTCTCAGATTTGGATCCCATCAGATATACCCAAGTGCTACGACTGTAATCATCAACAATGGTCAAAAAATAGTGTACACCAGACAAACTAGGTGTTTTATAAGGACCCCAAATGTCACAATGAACAAGATCAAAATATTGTAAAGTGACACTAGTACTAACAAGAAAAGTTAAACGCGTTTGCTTTGCCCGACTACAAGCATCACAAATGACTTCTTTATGTGAAACAACAATAGAAGGAAGAAAACAAAATTTCGAGAGAGGAAGATGACCCATGCGACGATGCCAAACTGACTCATCACTCTTTATTGCTGTAAGGGCTAAACTAGCCGAAGTGGGTACGAGACTGTAGAGACCACCATGCTGCTTACCCACTCCAATCAGCTTCCTCGACGACATCTCCTGCAGAACACAAAAATCCGGACCAAACGTCAAGGCACAATTCAGATTTGTTACTAGCCGACTAACAGAAATCAAGTTAAAAGCAAATTCTGGAACCCCTAAAACATCATGTAGAACCAAAGAATCTGAGAGTTTGACAGTGCCGATGACTCGAACTGGCACATGTGTACCATCTGGAATTTGGACAGTGGCTGCCACTTTATCACGAATAACAGTGGTAAACAAAGATAAATCATTGACAATATGTGCATTAGCCCCACTATCAAAAAGCCAATGTGACGATAAATTAGAAGCAAACGGCACCATACCCGATTCTTGCTTGCCTGGTATCGGAACACTAGAGCCAAAATTACCTCCATTCAGATGCTCGACAAACTGCGCTAACTGTTGTTGCTGCGCAAGAGTAAGACCTGCAAAAGAAGGTGGGGATGGCGTCACTGAGGCAAGGGATGCATCAGCCTGTGCCTGGACATTCAGGCCCTTTGCTATGTCGACGATTTCAGCCCTTCCTGGTCGACTGCGGCGATTACGATTCACAGACCAATCAGACGGATAACCAATTAGATCATAGCAGGACACACGCAAGTGTCCAAGTTTGCCGCAGTGTCCATAACGAGACCGCTCCCCTTTGCCTTTGACTTTGGTTGATCGGCCGTTAGTGGGTGGTTGCCATATCGCCAAAGCTGCTACTTCAAACTGGGGCAAACGGTTTTGAGCAACCGTTCGTTGCTTCTCCTCCTGTGCTACAATTGCATACACACGTCCAAGTGATGGTAAAGGATCAATACTCAAAATATGTGAACGTACCGTATTAAAGATTTCATCAAGCCTCATCAGGAAATCAAAAACCATCTCCTTTTCGCGGATTTTTTCCATTGCTTTGGACAATCCACGGGTACATAACCCACAACTGCATATGGGAATTTCATCAAATGACTGCAGTTCTCCCCAAAGAACTTTAAGACGTCCATAGTATACTGAGGCCATGCTCCTCTCCTGCCTAAGGGAAGCAATTGCTCGACGAAGTTCGTAGATGCGCGCATCCACCCCTTGCGTGAAATGCTCTTCTAAATCCACCCACACATCTCGCGCCGCGTCTTCGTGAGCGGCAGTGCCTTGGAGCTCCTTTGCTAATGAATTTGACAGACATGCCAGGACTAAGGCATTACATTGCTGCCATACAGAGTAATTAACAGAGGTGAGATCAGGATGAGTAATGGTCCCGTCAACAAACCCCGCTTTGTTCTTGGATCGCAAAGCGTTGATGAAAGCTTTTCGCCAAACGAAATAATTCTCACCATTTTCGCCTAATGGTTGAGTGACAAACAGAAGACCAGGATGGTCAGACGGGTGAAGATAATAAGCTGATTTTGGATCAGTGGTGACAATGGGTAATTCGGCCATGATGTGCGCTGAAGGAAATAAACCAGACGAAAAAAAAACTTTCAGCAACTGAAGAAACAAGATGCATCCGAAGGAAGGGACGATCGACTAGGACTGTCGATGACAAAATTGAGCGACTGCGGATAGCAACAAACACGATCAAGCATGGATCGAATGTGTTTGCTCTGATACCATGAAGAAACGTATATTTAATATCAAAAGTACTTGTCAGTCAACAAGCGTTTACAGAGATGGTACGTATGTATAATCCTATACAAAAAATTAGAGATTGTTTGATAAACACGACATTCTCAAACAATTTCATTTCACAACTTTAGTTAGAAAGCTTAGGAGTAAGAAATGGTTTAAAATAGAAACCTATTGCGCTCAGATTGTTTCACGGTTTTAAGCATCATCTCTTGATCGAACAATTTTTCTTCACTAATGTTTGTTTGAGCAAATCTGTATTCCTCTTGTTGTTTCCATTTTTTTTTGATGTTTTTAAACTCTCTTTAATACAAATAATTTTCCTAAGTTTGTGTAAACGTGTAAAAGTAGTACACCGAGAACGCTATTTTTAATTTTCCTAAGTTTGATCGAAACAATCATGGTACTGTTCCACATATTTAATCCATCTCTTAATCCAATACACAACCACAACACAACAACATTAACTCATTGCCTTAGAAGCTCCCGTCTATGGCGGGGGATATATATGGGGTCGGATGTATGAAACCATACACATGTGTTAGAAACACACAGAAATTGTTTCTCGATGACCTATAATAAAAATTGCATCAAGCTGTATCGATCTGCTGCTACTTCAGAATCGCAACCAATTTAGTGAGTCATTTTTCTTTTATCTCATACTCCAATAGTTTTTCATAATTCCTTTAAATACGGTGACTCACAAGTTTGTTTACAAGAAGTATCCACGCTGACCTTCATCACTCTTCTTTATCCGTCCAACTTTTTATTTTGCATATCCTAAAATGTTTGTATATATTCTATAAATAATATCTTTTCCATTCTTTTTTCAAAGTCCAGTATATTATTTTTGTTTATCCCAAAATGAGTCCACTTACTGTTTGTATTTTGCCGATTTAATACAGTATTCCAAAACTACCCTTGTAATTACTAAATATATTGACATGAGAAAGAGAAGTAGTCAACATAGTAGAATGAGAGAAAACAATGATATCACTAGAAAATGGCCAATATATTTTAGTGAAGGCAAGTTAATAAATGATGTTCCATTGAATTTACTGACTATAAAACTGAAACAGATGGAGTAAAAGAAAATTTGTCAAATGACTATAATATCCTAATTTATCTACATTTTTTGTGGCAAATTCGTAAGTTGAGCAATTAAATAACGATTCAACTATCTTTTATAAAACAGTCTGCAAATGTGATGGTAAATAAACAAATTGAAACGCATGAAGTATTTTTTTTTTCATTCTTTTTGTTTCAACTGACAAAACACAAACCATATTTGCTATTCAAAATTGTTCACTCAATCAGACATAGGATTCCGCTCTACTCACGGGGTTCAATGAGTCAAAATATTGTTAGGAAATTGTAGCAAACAAGCAAGAAGTGATCAAACAGAAGCCGAGACGAGTCTCAAGATGACTATGTCCTTAAAGCAATTTAGTCTCTAACAACGAGCAAGGTAGACAACAAGACTAATGCTTCCCAAGATATAACGGCTGTCTTCTTTTCCTTTGCTCTAAGAAAAGAAGAATGAACTTGATGTAGAAGATAGAGATAATGAAGAGAATGGTAGAAAGATTGCTGAAATTTCTTTAGAATTTTGCAAGAATGTTGTGTATGTTGAAGATAGCAAGATCTCATATATATAAACCTTGGATTGTGTTAAAAACCATGTTTGAAACTCATTTCAGCAGTTTTTCTATCAGTTATGGCAGTTGATTACCGTTCATAGGTGAAGGGAGATGATCCTTGGATCAAAAGTTGCAACCCAAAATGAAAGGTTCTGTCCGCTGGCACGTCGAACCCTCACGTCGATCGATCGACGTACGTCGATCTCTCACGTCGATCTCTCACGTCGAACCCTCATTGAGAGATCAACGTCCTCAGATCAACGTAGATCTCTCACGTCGATCTCTCAATGAGAGATCGACGTCCTCAGATCAACATGGAACTCTCACGTCGATCTCTCAATGAGAGATCGACGTCCTCTGATCAACATGGAACTCTCACGTCGATCGATCGATGTACGTTGATCGATCCACGTGAGAGTTCCACGTCCGACTTAAAGTTCCTAACATTGCAACCCATCACATTAATCTCCCAAACAAGCTCATATACATTCTATATAAGTTTGGAGCATACGGAAAGGTACTTTAACGTACTTTTTCCAACAATCCTCCACATGATCCAAACTTATATAAAGACAACTTCCGAACGTTAAACAACTAACCTCTCCATTATCAATCGAAGATAATGACACATAACGGATACGATGACTTGTGGTCTTGAATCGCCGGTAGTACAACTTGAGTTATATAAACGGAAGTAAGATGAACTTCGTCTTGAATCTTACTCCACTATTGTTTATATGAACAACAAGAAGACATATCATTATCTACTTCTCCAAGTTCGCGGTTTTGGTGCGATATCGGCCATGCACCTATCTCAGGATTCATAAGCTCTCTAGAGAGTTTTCCAGACTCTCACAGGAAGCGGCACCACTTCCAAGCTTATATAGGTGAAATTCATCAAGTGTGCACTGTTCACACCACCAAACAATATGGCTATGAATTTTTCATTAAGAGATTCTTAAAATCTCACCCTCAAGTCATACAGTGAGCACTATCAACAACAACACCATAGGGAGAGTCAATTAGATAGCGCAACATGGAATTCTTTCATGACTTGTTCTTACCACATTGAACCTCGTTCGTAGGATCTCTACTAATTGTGGGTTGGGTTCCCATCATGAAGAATTCTATACAGATGGAATAAGTCCCATCCCCCTCGATGTTTCGTAGACCAACTTCTTGTTTAGTCCTCTGCAAGGCCAAACTTGGTTCTTACAAACTCCAAGTTTACCACCCCTGAACTAATCAACTCGCGCACAATGTTGTGCCTTAAACGGATGTGCCGGCTCTTCCCATTGTATATCTTGTTCCTTGCACGTGCAATCGCAGCCTGAGAATCACAATGAATAGATACAGAAGGCATAGGTTTAGACCATAAAGGAATATCAACAAGTAAATTCCTTAACCACTCGGCTTCTGTACTAGCAAGTTCTAAGGCAATAAATTCAGACTCTATTGTAGACTTAGCACTACAAGTTTGTTTACATGATTTCCAACAAATAGCTCCACCACCCAATGTGAAAACATACCCACTAGTGGAGTTTATTTTATCATTATCGGTCACCCAATTAGCATCACAATAGCCTTCTAAAACAGCAGGTGACCCTGTAAACATGAGTCCTAAATTCATTGTTTCTTTAAGATACTTTAACAAACGTCTTAATGCACACCAATGACTCTCATTTGGGTTATGAGTGTATCGTGCAAGCCTATTCACAGAATATGCAATGTCAGGCCTAGTGCAGTTCATCAAGTACATTACACTACCAATTATCTTAGCATATTCACATTGAGACACACTATCACATTTGTTTTTGGTCAAAGTAACATGTGAGTCATAAGGCGTACTTACTGGCTTTACATCGTAGTGATTAAACTTTCTTAACATTTTCTCCACATAATGTTCTTGAGAAAGTAAATAACCCCCACATTTCTCTATTAACTTAAGACCAAGAATTAAGTCCGCCTTCCCCATGTCTTTCATATCAAACAAAGTAGATAACAATGATTTTGTATTATTAACAACATTTATGTTGGTTCCAAATATCAACATATCATCAACATAAAGGCAAATAATGACACCATCACAAACATTAAACTTACTATACACACAACGGTCACTTTCATTTACTATATAACCATTAGACACTAACGCGTTATCAAACTTCTCGTGCCATTGTTTAGGTGCTTGCTTAAGACCATACAAAGACTTCTTAAGCCTACACACTTTGTGTTCTTGACCTTTAACAATCATACCCTCCGGTTGTTTTATATAAATCTCCTCTTCTAAGTCTCCATTTAGAAATGCTGTTTTCACATCCATTTGGTGAATAACAAGCTTGTGAATGGAGGCAAGTGCTACTAGGACTCTAATCGTAGTGATCCTAGCAACCGGTGAGTAAGTGTCAAAGAAGTCAATTCCTTCTTGTTGTGTGAACCTTTTTGCGACAAGCCTAGCCTTAAACTTATCAATTGTTCCATCCGCCTTTAGTTTCAAGTTCACTATCTATGGAACTTATCAATTGTTCCATCCGCCTTTTTCCTAAAGACCCACTTACAACTGATAGGTTTACACCCTCTAGGCAAGTCCACTAACTCCCAAGTATTATTACTTAGTATAGATTCAAGTTCACTATCTATGGCTTCCTTCCAAAACTTAGAATCTATCGATCTAATCGCTTCTCCGTAAGTTTTGGGATCATCCTCTAAAATGAAGGCTGTTATGAAGTCACTTCCAAATGACTTCTATGTTCTTTGTCTCTTACTTCGTCTAAGTTCATCAATCTCTTGTTCAACTACGGATTTACTCGACTCACCTGTCTCAAATTTAGACTCACCAATAGATTGTTTGTTCATAGGAAGTATATGCTCAAAAAATTCAGCATCTTTAGACTCCAAAATCATGAATCTATATGTTGCACTATTTTGAGCATACCCAATGAATACACAATCTCTTGTCTTGGATCCGATTTTACTTTTCTTAAAATCTGGAATTTCAACCTTGGCTAGACACCCCCACACTTTCAAATAATTTAAGTTGAGAGCATAGCCTTTCCACAACTCATAAGGAGTTTTATCTAACTTCTTATGAGGTAACCTGTTCAAAATATGACAAGCAGTCAAGATTGCCTCCCCCACAAATTGTCCGGCAATCCTGAACTAACCAACATGGCATTCATCATATTTTTCAACGTTCTATTCTTCCTTTCAGCAACTCCATTAGACTGAGGTGTGTATGGGGGAGTAACTTCATGAATAATGTCATTCTCTTCACAAAACTTTTGTAAAGAGTCTGTGCTATATTCGTCACCTCTGTCTGTTCTAAGCCTTTTGATTTTTAAGTCTAGTTGATTCTCAACCTCGTTCTTATAACTTATGAATTTAGACTCGGCCTCATCCTTATGACTTAACAAATACACTTTTGTGTATCTAGAGTAATCGTCGATAAAAGTAACATAATACCTTTTACCACATTTACTCATGTGATTCTTGAAATCACCTAAGTCACTATAGATTAGACCAAGTTTTTGTGAGACTCTATCAACTTTCTTAAAAGGTTTCTTATGATGTTTCGCTTCAACACAATGTTCACATTTGTTGAAGTTATCATCATCATAAGAAATCACATTTATATTCTTAAGTTTCTTTATTGCTCCTATATTTGCATGTCCTAGTCTAGCATGCCACATATCAAGAGACTCAGCGAAATAAACAGAACTAAATGCTTCTTTATTAACGCAACAAACAGCATCGTGTACAAGCAGACCTCCATTACAGAAACCTTTACCGACAAACTCTCTATTTCTAGACAAAACAAGTTTATCAGACTCTAAAACAAGTTTAATATTAGCCTTGTTCAGCAGCACTCAGGAGATCAAGTTCCTACGCATGGCAGCAACGTGCAGCACATTGCTTAATTCCAGTTTCTTCCCAGATGTCAACTTGAGAAGCACCTTACCCTTTCCGAGGACTTGGGTACTATGTGCATCTCCCAAGAAAACTTGCTCATCACTGCCTATTTCCTTGTATTCGGAAAATAGGTCTTTACTGGTAGCAATGTGCCTGGTAGCACCAGTGTCTACCACCCATTCCGTAGTGCCACCAACAAGGTTTACCTCTGTTAAGACGACTGCTGCGATGATGTCGTCTGTTGCTCCTTTGGCCTCCACAAGATTCGCCTGGTTGCTTGGTTGGCCCTTCCGTTTCCTACAGTTCACTGCTCGGTGTCCTGGTTTCCCGCACACCCAGCATACTCCTTTCATCTTGTTCTGACCCTGCACGGCAACTTTCTTACCTTTTCCTCCACTGTTGTAGCCGTTGCCGCCATTGTTGTGAAACTTGGGCTTCTTTGCAGCATGCTCCACAACGTTGGCCTTGACTCCCTCTTCATGGTGAGACTCATCTTCCAACCGGTTGTTCTCTTCGATGCGTATATGTTTGATTACGGCATCTAGAGACAATTTTGCATCGTCGTGCTTCCCCCTCTTCTTATATTTGCTCCAAGAAGGTGGAAGCTTCTCCAACAACGCCGCCGCCTGGAACGTCTCATCGATCTTTATTCCTTCATGTTCCAGATTATCCACCAGTTGTTGGAACTGATGGATTTGATCATTGATTGGAGACTGATCAACCATCTGGAACTTCAAGAACTCACTCACTACATACTTGCGTTTGCCCACATCTTCAGCACCATATTTGTTCTCCAGTGCTGACCAAATCTCTTTTGCAGAAGTAAATTTGACATAAATGTCAAATAGAGAGTTGGCCAGGAAATGTAGAATGTGGCCTCTGCAAGTAGTGTTGTCCGCATCATATTTCTTTGCTTCAGTTTCATCACTAGGCTTATCCATCTTGAGAACATATGAAACTGAGAGCATTTCCAAGAAGAACAGCACTTTTGCTGCCATCTCTTGTAAAATCTGCCGTCAAACGGCTCCATCTTAGACATATCCGACAAAGCTTGCTTGGATGCCATTGTAAATTGCTTTAAGATTGTTAGGAAATTATAGCAAACAAGCAAGAAGTGATCAAACAGAAGCCGAGACGAGTCTCAAGATGACTCTGTCCTTAAAGCAATTTAGTCTCTACCAACGAGCAAGGTAGACAACAAGACTAATGCTTCCCAAGATATAACGGCTGTCTTTTTTTCCTTTGCTCTAAAAAAAAAAGAATGAACTTGATGTAGAAGAGAGAGATAATGAAGAGAATGGTAGAAAGATTGCTGAAATTTCTTTAGAATTTTGCAAGAATGTTGTGTATGTTGAAGATAGCAAGATCTCATATATATAGACCTTGGATTGTGTTAAAAACCATGTTTGAAACTCATTTCAGCAGTTTTTCTATCAGTTATGGCAGTTGATTACCGTTCATAGGTGAAGGGAGATGATCCTTGGATCAAAAGTTGCAACCCAAAATGAAAGGTTCTGTCCGCTGGCACGTCGAACCCTCACGTCGATCGATCGACGTACGTCGATCTCTCACGTCAATCGATCGACGTACGTCGATCTCTCACGTCGAACCCTCATTGAGAGATCGACGTCCTCAGATCAACGTAGATCTCTCACGTCGATCTCTCAATGAGAGATCGACGTCCTCAGATCAACATGGAACTCTCACGTCGATCTCTCAATGAGAGATCGACGTCCTCTGATCAACATGGAACTCTCACGTCGATCGATCGACGTACGTTGATCGATCCACGTGAGAGTTCCACGTCCGACTTAAAGTTCCTAACATTGCAACCCATCACATTAATCTCCCAAACAACCTCATATACATTCTATATAAGTTTGGAGCACACGGAAAGATACTTTAACGTACTTTTTCCAACAAATATGAGGCATCCAATCATGCGTCGCAACGTGCACAAACTGGCCAACGGTTTAAATTTTTTTTTTTTTTTTAAAACAGTTTGTACACATAACGGCGTATGATTGGAGGCATCATATTTTACCTTACCGTTGTCAGATACAACACAAGAGGAAAAGTAACACAACCAAAAGTTTCGTTCCAATATTCTTTGTTCATTCTACACTTCAAGCTTGAGGAGAAAGAAAGACGAATAACAATAAAAAGTGCATCCTCACTCTATTTCTATCTATCTAACATAGAAAATAATACGAGCTGATGTTATGAAATACAACAACAACCATGCTCAGTATATTACAACGACAACAAAAGCTATCGTTAGGGCCTAGAAAGTGTGAAGGCAGACAAACAATACATCTATCCCAAAGGATAGAGAGTTTGATTGATCTATTGAAACCTCCGACTCTATATGAACTAATCCATTTAGTGATTTCTGCTTCTCCAACTGTGTATCATCGATACAAACGTGCTACTGGAGGCACCCAATATGATTATCAGAAAGCTATATGTATGCAAATTTTGGTGTAGGTGCAAACATCTAGAGGTAAACAATACTTAGGGTGATGTTTTTGAGGCTAGGTTGGGACAATTGTACCAATATAGCCAAATCCAGCTATTGTGAAAGTTATAACCTGAAGGAATAGGTAAATAAAATAGTTGTTCTTCCCGTACAAGAAATCATAGCATCCACAGAAGAAAAGGAATGCTGCAAATCCCAGTTCAAGTAGATGAATCCTGAAATATCCCAAAAATCATTTTAGACATCAATTATTGACATTTCTGCAACAGGGTTCTATAAGGGGCACATTTTTATGAAGATTTATCATTGTAGTAGCCCAATATAAAAGTGCAATATTTCACATATCATATCGTCTGGGTATGTATACATATACATACGTATCTTTGTGTAAAAGGCGAAATCCTTCGCCCTGGGGTCCCTACCGCCCCAGCCCCAAGGAGCATTGTGGAGGATGCAAATCAGGAGTCCAGCGGCCTTCTAGGTTAGGTAAGGACTTACATAGTGACTCACACAAGGTGTCCTCCTACAAACCAGGCATTCGGACTAGCAGCAGTGGAACACACACTGTGCGTGTTCCTAGAATCGAACTCTTGACCTCTTGGAGCAAATCTCAACCCAAGTACTAACTGGACTGTATCCTGTGAGCTATACATACGTACCTACATACATATGTGTGTGCGTGTGTGAACGTAGAATTGTTGATAGGAAATGTCTTACCTGTCTCCAAAGTTGAAATTTATTCTCTTAGGTGGTCCTTTAGCGTTTGATTTATTCTTTAAAGCATCTCCGAGCTTTTCAGTGACAACCCATTCATTAGCCCTCTTTGCCTCCAGCAACCCTATGAACGTTGCCTTGGTTCTATGTAGAGACATCACGTTTTCAAACAGAATCCAATAGAACAAAAGATGAATTGACCTGCACATTCAATTTAGAAAAACTCAGTTTCGATTCCGTGTTTATATGTGACAAAATCGACATGATCACACACATACATACATGTATATATATGTGTATGTATGCGTGTATGCGTGTGTCTATGTGTGTTTGGTGATAAAGAAAGAGAATTCTTTGTTCTGCTTCTCCATCTTAACGACATAAAAGAAGATTGATTCAATTCTATAGAGTCTGATTTGCAACGATCATTTATCAAAGAATAATTCTGGTTATCATACGATCAAAGCCAAATGAAATTATAAGAATGTTAGTATACCTGGGTGTTCCGACTGAGTTTAATGCAGTGATGATGCAAGGAATATAAATGGCACCCCATTTAGGAACCTCAACTTCAGGAACCAAAATGGTCAACGGAAGGACCACACAGTAGAAGGAAAAAGTCACCATGTGAGCAATAATCTTCCTAACGAAGAAGAAGCTGTAGATCACATACACTTTCTTCCATAATTTTATTTTCTGTCAAAAAAAAAAAGAAAAAGAATTAATAACTGAACTTCATTTTTTATAAAGAAAATTAAACAGTAAGTCTAAGTGTTAGTCAGACAAAAATGGAAATCAAACAAATAACTTTAGTACCTTATTTCTTACGATTTCCATCACCATTTTTCTGAATAGATTGGCTGGACCGCATGACCAACGGTGTTGTTGAAATCGAAATGCTCTGAAAGTACTTGGAAGTTCACTTTTCACCTTCAAAAATGACAAAAATTTTACCCTTTGAATTATATTATTAAAACAAGAAAAGCAACATAAAAGGATATTTCATCTTACTGGAAACAAACTCAGGTAGATGTATTGTTTGACTACCGCATACCCTCCCTATTCTCCAGCGATAGCTTTTGCTGTCGTTGGAATATACTAAGTATGCTTGACGATGATGAAGAATTTTTTTCTCAATTTTCAAGTACCTGTAAGTCTCCCAAGTAAACAAATTTCCAGCCCTTGAGGCCTGCTCGGACGGCAAGATCCATATCCTCCACCGTCGTCCGGTCCTTCCACCCGCCGGCCTCATTGATAGCTTTAATCCTCCATATTCCCCCAGTTCCTGTCATTTTCCCCATTTGTTAGCCTTCTTTATATCTGTTATATCAATTTACATGACATTTCTTTATCTGACTATCGTGGTCGTTTACTTTCCTTACCAAACTTTTATATAAAAAAATTTCACTGCACAGTAATCTTGGTTACATTGTTGTACAGTTTGCTAATTGTTAGTGTTACACATGTATAACTGTATTAGATGAATTGGCCAAATTTATAATGCAATTCCTTTGAATATAGGCATTATAAAAACGTTTCCGGTGCACTAGACTCATGCATTTATGTAGGGTTCAGAGAGGGCCCGTTACACAGTCTTACCCTGCAATTTTGTGCAAGAGGCTGTTTCCGCGGCTCGAATCTATGACCTCAAGATCACAAAACAGTAATTTTACCAGTAGTTATAAGGTCCGCCCTCTGAATATAGGCACGGCTATTGGAAAGAATGCAAGTTGATTGGAGGTAGGGCTGTAAACGAGCCGAACGAGCCGAGCATTGCGTTGTTCAAGCTCAGTTCATTTAACTTAGCAAACGAGCCGAGCTTGTTTGTTTATTTAAACGAACATATTTAATTGTTCAAGCTTGGTTCGTTTAACTCACGAACAACATTAATGAGTCGAACACCTTAAACGAACGGTGCCACTTACCGAGTTCGAACATAAAAAAAGTGTTCAAGCTCTGTTCATTAACATTTTATCCGAACCAAGCTCGAGTTCGAGCTCGAGCCAAACGAGCCGAACAACCGAACGGCTTGGTTTATTTACATCCCTAATTGGAGGTAACTTGATAAAAGAAATAAACAAGCCAAACCAATTCATGTGCAATGTCTAACTTGATTCAAGATGGTTTATAAATAATTACTAATAGTTAAATTAAGTATAGATTGAAGCACTAAACAACCATTATTAATAAGTATAGAATACTTCACTTAACTACTAATACATTCACTTACCATTGAAGCCAAAGAAAGCATGTGTAGATGATCCCACTTCTTGCTCCACTTTGAAATGGTAATCCAAAGACATTTCTTGCATCCTTGTTAGCAAACATTCATCCGAGTTCACTGTAAATTTTTTTTTTACTCCATCAAAATCTTAGAAAAGGGTAAATAAAACTAAGAATCTTAGCTCTACAGTTTTACAGAGACCATTCCATAATTCTATCAAATCAAGACAAATGCTAGTCAAGCATAAATGACTGTAAGATTCATAAGGAAAAAAGGAAACACTTATATTGAATACGAAAAATACATCTCCTAGTAAAATGCAAGACAACAGCAACAACCACATTACCATATTGTCTTAAAAGCTCTCGTCTATGACAGGGTATAAAGGGTCGGATGTATGCAACCATAGTCATATATAAATCATATAAACAAAATTTAGAGGTATTGTCTTTTTTTTATTTTTCGTTGAGTTGAGAAAAACATTCAGTAAAATGCACCATGCAACATGTAAATATCCGGTATAACGAGAATGCAACTTAAATCAACTCAATTACGGACATGGTTAGTAGGGGTTTTGAGCGTTTGGCTTTAGCGCTGTTAAGCGAACCTAGGGCTGTTGAACGAACCGAACAGTTCAAATTCGATTCGTGTTCGGTTCGTATTCGTTCAGTATTTATTTGTTAACGAGTCGAATTCGAACAGGTATTCAAGTTCGTTTAGTTAAACGAGCCAAATTGTTTGACTCGTTTAAACAGTTATAAGGTTATCGAGCCGAACTTGAACCAATTTTAAAGTATATTTAGCTAAAAGAACCGAGCCGAACTGTTCGTTTAGCTAAACGAATCCGAATACGAAAACCTAATATTTGTTTTGGCTCGGTTTGTTAACACCCCTAAGCGAACCGAATAGTTCATGAACTGTTCGAGTTCGATTCGTATTCGGTTCGAGTTCGTTCATTAATTTTACTTAAACGAGCCAAATCCAAACACCTATTTGGGTTCGTTTAGTTAAACGATCCGAACAGTTTGCGAACTGTTTGGCTCGTTTAAACAGTTATACTGTTATCGAGCCAAACTCGAACCAATTTTAGAACTTGTTTAACTAAACGAACCAAGTCAAACAGTTCATTTAGCTAAACAAATCCAAATTCGAAAACCTAATATTCAGTTCGAGTCGGTTCGTTAACATTCCTATTTGGCTTCAAGGCACAATAAAACGAAATTGAAGTGCAAAGAAAATCACACAATGAAGAGAGTAATAATTATTTGGGCAAGTTGTACCAACATCCAATTATGAGATGTTATTAAATAAACCTTTATGTCCCTTTTCAGGAAAACAGAAAAAAGAAAAAAAAAATGGAGACCCGTTGGAGAGGATTACTTTTCCGACATCACGTGATATTGCCAATAATTTACCAGCAAAAAAAAAAAATATTTAAAAAAAGTGATATCCCTTTCTAATACAAAATAGCTGTGTTTTAAGATACAAAGGATATTACTAGTGCAGTTATATAATAATACAAAAATACAGAAAACGGTATTTTAAAATTTTAAAGTAACTTGACATATCATCCAATCATATGATTATATTAACATTTTCTGATATTTATTTTGGCAAAGTAATGTGTAACTATGATTAATCGAATGCGTTATATAATATATAAAAATTATATGTTATTTCTTTCTCAAAAGAATTATACGTTAATTATGCTCCTTGGTTATATTACTCCACTTGTTCCATTTCCAATAGAGTCAATGACACACTCTTCTTTGTAATATAATAGAATAAAGCAAAATTATCATCATCATCATCATCCGTACCCAGCATATCCCAACGACAGCAAAAGCTATCGTTAGAGTATGGAATAAAGCAAGATGACTTACTAAATTGGATGTGCTTCTTATATTGTGAAGTAGCAGTTGATCGACACAACTTGACGCAATTTTCATTATGGATCGTCGAGAAACAACTTCTATGTATTTCTAACACATGAATATGATTGCGTATATTTGAGACGGATCCTCTAAGGCGGGATAATGTTGTTGGTTATTTCCCCACTATGTAAAGTAGAATGTTCAATTAATATGTAATACGTTATAAAAAAGATTGTTAATAGTACTCCTGGATTACTGAGCAGGTAATAATTTGTAGAACGTGGAGCAAGTGAATCAACTAATGGAAGATAAAAACAAAGTTGACCTCATTTTTATTTAACGAGGGAGTGAGTTCTCCCCCCACCTGTACCAGAGATCCTTTAGTCAGGTGGGATGTAAATCGAGGGATGTGATCCACCGGCAGCCTTACAAAGAGAGAGGGCACTCGAGACTCAGCCAGCCCAGAGGCAACCCTTGTAATATTTCAACAAGGATTGTTTCTACACGGACTCAAACTCGGGACGTCGGGGTTCTAGCCACAATCACCTTTGTCACTACTATGCCCCTAGGGGCTTGACCTCATTTTTCTGATAACATTTAATTATTGTCCTCAATACCAAATCTAAGGCCCTTTGCATTGACTTGTGACTCTGGTAATGCAATTATTTAAGTCGGCCAATCAGATTGCTGTGAGGAAAATTATAGTCAAAATAGTCACACTGGTATATGAATTTATTGTGTTTGATAATTGATGTCAAAGTAGACAATACCGGTAACAAAATCTGGTATTTCTTGTTAATGTAAACCACCACTGCTATATCCGGTATATTCTAACAACAACAAACGCTATCGCTAAGGTCTGGAGAGAGTGAGAGGCAGACGAACAATACATCAAACCTAAGAGATAAAGAGTCTGCTTCCAGTAAGACTCCAGTTCTATTTCTTGTTAATATACATATGCGTTTATGTAAATGTTATTGTGCATCGATTAAATATATCAACTAGGAATTTAATTAGATATTTTTCTTGTATAGTATTGTCTAACTTTATTGCATAGTTATATATTAGCCTATAAATAATAATTAATGTAACTCAATTTTCTCAAATACCATATTTTAACCATTATAACATACAGCAAAATAGGGCAAATTCAAAATGTTAAAATTAGAGCAAATAAATATAACAAACTTACCGAATCTCCAACGGGCTTGAACCAGAGCGATATCAGGATTATGAACCAGAAAAGGGATGGCTCGCCGGAGAAAGTCCGGTTCCGGCCGGAAATCGGCGTCGAAAATAACTACATATTCACATTCTTGTACATAATCACGCTTTAATCCTTCTTTAAGAGCTCCGGCTTTGTAACCGGTCCGGTTCTCTCTGATTTGGTACACACAGTTGATTCCTTTGTTTGCCCATCTCTGACATTCTTTCTCTACTAAATCCTACGCATTAACATTAATGTCAACATTAACGTTAACTTTAGCCGTTAATGACAAAAGCTAATGAATGTAATTTCAAAACTTGATTCCAAATTTGAGTGTTTGCTGATGTCGTTTGAAGAATAAGGACAAAACTGTTATTAAGAATCAGACACGTTTCTATAATATTTTAACACAGTTCTTTTTAGGAATTAACATGGGTTGAAGACTATAACAACATCAATCATACACAATATATCTGAACGATAGCAAACAATATCTTCATCTCAAGAGATGGAGAGTTTGTTTTCGGTTAAACGGAATTTAAGACACAAACATCTAACGTAAAAACATGGGGTACAAGATATGACTGCTGACATAGTAAAAAGGCGAAAAGGAAAATCTAGGCTGACTGAGGACAAGCTTGGATCTAAAGCATAATTAGTGAATGATAAGATGGTAACAGCAACCCCACCAGAATTATTTCTAGAACAAAGAAAATTTAAAATCCAAAGAAAAAGGCAGCTTTTGAAATTGAACTTGAAAAGCGAAATCATGTTGAATGTAATTAATCAGAATTAGGAGTACCTTAATTAAAGGATCAGTGGAATCATCAAGAACTTGAATCACGAATCGATCCGTCGGCCATGATAGGTTACATGCAGCTCCAATTGAGATCTTGTACACCTATCCAAAACACCCCATATATCATCAACAACAACAACATTACTCCATTGCCTTAATGGCTCCCGCCTATGACATGGTATGGAGAGCCGAATGTATACAACCATACTCATGCGTTAGAAACACATAGAGGTTGTTTTCCGATGACCCATAATGAAAATTGCGTGTCGATCAACTTCTACTTCAAAATATAAGAAACGTAGTGAGTAAATTTGCTTTATTTCATCATATTATAAAGTCATGGAAGATTGTGTCCTTGCCTCCATATATCAACATAACCACTTAATCCATAGGAGGCTCAAGAACCGCCGCCGCCCCCCCCCCCCCCCCCCCCCTCCTCTCCCAAAAAAAAAAAAAACTCTGTAAGAAAACTCAAACTTAAGTTCTGAAATAGAAAAATGTTAATCAATTCAACTAAAAACACTCTGCTTGTAGCCAATCTTATAAAAGAAAAAAGCACACAACCCAATGAATGAGAAGAACCCTCAGGGAAAAATCCAAACCTCTTTTTCATTGAACATGGGGATTTGAACAAGAACCATAGGAAAAGCTCCATTGGCAGACTCCAAATCATCTCTAATTGGCTCCCATTTGTATCTTTTGTCAGGCTTTTTCCAGAAAATCTTGACAAGAACAATGACAATTCCCATATAAAGCCTCTCAAAGAAAAGCATAAGAGACATAGCCAAGCATATATACACAGCAATTCTCAGCAATGGAGCTATCAGTGGAGCTCTAATCAACTCCCATATCATCCCAATTTGCCCTGCCAAATCTACTGTTGTTCCCCTCAAATCAAAGTTCTCTGTAACTACATTTTTTGCAGAAATCTCAGCCATTTCTTACCCCCACTTTTTTTGTTCAACTAAAACAGGGGATCTAGATATCTGATCTAAATTGAATGCTTCAATTCAAGAAAACAAAAGGGATCTCGTTTCTAGTGAAACAAATAGAAACCCAATTGTAATATATGTCAAGGATGTGGTTTGTTGGGCGTGAGGAGCAGTTCAACTGCAGGGGTAGTTTATATAGAAGAGGATAAAGCTATATATATACATATACAGCTCTGCTTTGTTGAATTTAGGAATGGGGGGAAAATGAGGGTGTTTTTTAGTGAATCAGGAGAGCCCTTTTGGGGGGATTAAGCCAACAAATACTGCAGATTCGTTTTCTATTTTTCTAGTTTATGGAAATACTAGAAGAGAGAACAGATCAGTACCCGAGGCTGGTAAGAGAGAAGGAGATAGTGGGAGCAAGTAATGAAGAGGGATGTTTTTTAAGTTTTTTTTATAGTCATATTTTGGTGCTTTGGGTTGGATTTTGTAATGGGTTTTCTTTTGTTGTTTTGTGTAATAATTTGTCGGAGGAGTGTATCAATTTCTACATTCTTCGCGGTGTATTAGACTTCTGCGTTTGTATAGAATTTAAGGAAAGAACCGAATCGTTTTGTGATCTGATATACGCAGTCTTACCCTAACACTTTAAGCAAGAGACTATTCAGCGGCTCGAACCCGTGACCTCAACGTCACAAAACACCAACTTTACCAACAACCTTACTAGTTATTTTTAATAATCTCTATATTTCTGTCTTTTTTAAAAGTAAGAACAAGGAAATCCCATTCCTCAAGAACATTGGTTTTGCCAAAGATACAACAAACAACAATCATATCCATCCCAACGATAGCAAAAGCTATCGCTAAGATCCGGAGATGGTGAGAGGTAAGCAAACAATACCTCCATATCAAGATATAGAGAGTTTGATTCTATTGAGACATCTGGTTCTATGTTTTGGTCAAAGATAGAAGAAGCGGAAAAAGCATTCTCTTACTTGTAACATGTCTTTTTATCCGGTTAATCAAATGAAAACTTTGGTTAACCTCTTATTCATATGTTTGATGATGATGATGATGATGATGATTATTATTATTATTATTATTATTATTATTATTATTATTATTATTATTATTATTATTATTATTACTACTACTACTGTTGTTGTTGTTGTTGTTGTTATTATTGTATGTTTTGGTAATGGCTATGTACTTTTTTGTCAAAATAAAAACAAATTTAAACATGAAAAAAAAATTAATACGTATAAGTTGTCAAAATAAAAATACGTATAAGTTTTAAATATTAATGAACCATCTCTACATAGATTGTGAAAGATGTTCCTTCTTCATTATTTGTTTAAGGATTTGATATAGGAGAAAAGGTATTTCTTATTTAAAGGTTCAATTATGTGCAGATTCCAAACATTTGTGATCTGTCATACCCCGTGACTTTTAAGTACTACTTTCAATAATTAGAAGTCGACTTTAAATCTAATTTCATTAAATGTATAAGTTTACGAGGCTGAGTTAGATAAATATAGGGAGAAAAATAAATGAAATGGAAAATTAGGGAATTAGGGTAAATTACCGAAAGTACCCCTCCCCACTTAAATGAATGGGGAGTTACACAAAAGGGGTATAACTCCCCATTGGCTACCATCGGTTATAACACCCAAAAGGAGAGGGGAAAAACCGCCAGAGAGAAAGGGAAGGAGAAAGAAGAGAGAAAGAAGAAGAAGAGAAGAAGAAGAGGAAGGAAGAAGGTCAATCTAGGTTCAATCTTTACCAAAATTCTGCAGTACACCCGTAAGCTTATTTAGATTCCAAAGCAAGTAATCTTTCTATACGCTTTACGTAAATTTTGATACTTTAGGCCCTATGTTCTTACAAAGAGAAAACTTGAATCACACATTAGTAATCTTGTCTTGTCTATGTTAAATGCTTTATTATATGTAAGTTTTGTCGCTAGTTGCGTAAAGTCTTGTTCTTTGGGCCATATTTCTGAAAATAGTTGTGTGGTGCTTTGTTGTTTGTCAAACATGCCCATGAAAGTGTATATTTTGATGTGCTTATTGTCTTGTTCTATTCTTATATTGATTGTCTACACTTAGACGTTTGAGAGTAAGTGCAGGGAATTGAAGGATGAGTGATGACATTGTTGTAGACTTGTTGTGTTGGGAGTGTTGATGATAACTTTTGAAGGTTGTGAATGATTGAAGGTTAAGAGTGGATATTGTTAGACATAAGTAAGCATCAATTCATGATTAGATGTGAGTTAAGAATGATGAATCTAGATGGTAAGATGGATCTTGAGAGGTTTAACATGAAAGGGTTGAAGGAGGAAGATGATGGGAGGAAGTTACTGCAGAGAAACTGCAGTTTAGCATCGTCAGAACACTTCGAACGCCTACATTAGGCGCTTCAAGTCACATTAGGCGCCTAATGTAGCGTTCAATGTGTCCTGAAGCTTTCCCATACAGAAAAATTGCAGTTTAGAACCGTCAGAACACTTCGAACACCTACATTAGGCGCTTCAAGTCACGTTAGGTGCCTAATGTAGCGTTCAATGTGTCCTGAAGCATCCCCGTACACTTTGAACACCTACATTAGGCGCTTCAAGTACATTAGGCGCCTAATGTAGCGTTCAATGTCACATTAGGCGCTTCATGTAGGCGTTCAATGTCTACGGCACATCCCCGAACACTTCGAACGCCTAGTATAGGCGCTCTATGTCACTTTAGGCGCCTCATGTGGCGTTCCAAGTATACTGGAAGTCTTTTTGACCCTTTAGGCGCCCTATGTATGTGTAGTAACTTTATACACTTCTTTTGAACATAAAACGCAAAGGTATTTGAGGTGTAATTGAGGTGTAGATGGTAAGTTTGATCAAGTAAGAATAAGATTGAATCCTGAGTGAATTAGTAAGACGAACGGACTTGGAAAGATACGAACATAGAGTGTTTGAGGTGCAAGACCGTATACTTGATATGTAAGAAGTATGTGTGTGTGTTACATGTTTGATACGAAGTTACATGTGCATCCTGCATCATGACATGGGCACTTGCATTTGATTTGAGATTTGCTTTGCGAAAGAACATGTGTTACAAGAAGGGTTTAAAGTTTTCGAAAGACAAAATGGCTGCTGGTTGATCGCAGGGTATAAAAGTCACGCCTGCGAAAGCAGGGTATAAAAGCGTGATCTGTGAATCAACAGCAGGGTATAAAGTATTTTATGGGGCCGTGGACCTATCAGCACGGATATATGATATAAGTAATGGGGCCGTGGACCTTTCAGCAGGATATATGATATATGTAATGGGGCCGTGGACCTTTCAGCACGGGGTATAAAGTTATATGTTATAGGGCCGTGCGGGGTATAAAGTTCTGTTGATGTGGACTGATCACCCACAGGGTATAAAGTTCTGCTACGCGAAGAATATGATATGTAAAGTGATGAAATGTTTTGTGAAATGACATGCATGACATGTTTATGAAAGAAGACATATGCATGGGCGTTGCGTGTGATTTTAAAGAAGTACATGCATCATGATACATGAAGCATAAGACTTGATATGCAAGAAACGTGGTTAGTTTATGACCTGCTTACGTGATACGTTGTTTTAATACATGTTTGTTCTCGTACCCGTGTACCATATATGTGCCTTATCAGTTTTGAGAAATTCTTATTGAGATGCTATTTGTTAACCCGAGCACCTATATTTTGGGCAATGATTTATACACTGGTGACTCGTCGTGTGTGATTCCGTAAGGTGTATAGACGGGTTACTTGCTGGCGATAATTTCGCTAAGAACAGTTACTCTATTCCTTTTCAGGTGAACCTGAATATGAGTTGATATTTATCGAGGACGACGGCGAGTGGGCTCAATGGGATGACGAGCATGGGAATAGATAGATGCTGGATTATTTTCTCTGAGATTGGAAACTCAATGTGTTGAAAAATATGTTTGGATAATTTTCAACGTCATGATTTTAAGTGTTACATGTCACATATGGTGTTATAAATGAAAAAGATGAATAAGTGAAGAAAAATGATATTGATGTTTAGTTTTTTTTTGAAATAATTTTCTAAAATGTGATGAATTGGTTGTTTTCATTTGTGTATGATTTATACATGTTCATTATGTGAATATTATGTGTTTTTGGTGATTATTATTGTCCTGTGACTAACATGCCTTGGAAGTTTCTACAACTTACCAAAAAGGGCAAAATTGGTATTTTGAGTTTTGTAGGAACATGATATGGTGGAAATATTTCAAGAGCATATTCTTATACTATTTATCATGACAAAGTTGATATCATGATTATTTATGACCATCCGGGTCATTTCTTGAGTTTTCTTACACCAGGGGTATTTTGGTCATTTTACCCCCAAGGGTATTTTTGGTATTTTCACTCAAGGAATCTCTTGAGTATATTATTATCTTCATTCTGGAGCTGTGTTATTATTATTTTAAAGATAATATGGTGATCTTATATCTTATTCTCTCAACCGATGATATTATTGACTATAGCTGGATATGTGACGATTTGAGATGTCACATTCTATTTTTTCTTGAAGACCCTCTTATATATGTTATAAGAGAACATTTATCATCAATATTCAGAGATATTAAAGGTGTCAAAGGTGTGGAAATGATCTCAACATATAAGAAGAAATATTGGGGAATTTCGGTGTTACACGTTGACATAATCTTGTCCTTCAAAAATCTGAGTTGCTACACATATATATGTGTTGAAAAACGTGCATGGACAGTTGGGAATGATACATTATTCATTTTATAAGTTGGAGACAAGTGGACCAACCAAAAAGGAGCTAGTTGGCAAAAATGCCAACTTGGATATTTTAAAAATATACCCAACGGTTATGTGCTTTTCTTGGGTATTTTCAGCAGATTTTTTGAAGTCAAATGGAGCTCTCACATGCCCTATTATGTTGCTTAAAGTTGGGGATAATTTGGTGGTATTATCCTTTCTTATTTTATTAAGAAAAATCAAAAACAATTTTGGTAAAAATCAAAGTAGCCAACGGCTACAATGCTGATTTTTGGAGTTGAATTTGTCATTTGAAATGGTCTTCTCCTACATGCCTATTCTCAAGCTAGAAGTTGAGGTATTTTTGGTGCATTTATCTTCTCTTATTATCTACATTTTGCAAAGGATAAATGAGACTATCCAAGGTGGAAAAATCGGCCAACAAAGAGTTGCCAAGGTGGACCAATCATGGTGTTTTATTTTGCCAAGTGTACAAAGCCAACCAATGATGAGAAGACATTTGGAGTTGATGATGAAGATGATGACACATTGGCATTCTTATCTTCAAGGCTCAAATCACACTATAAATAGAGGCATTGGTGAAGAAGATGAAACACACTTGAAGCTCACAAGCATTCTATAGCTTTCATATTCATCTTCTTGTTCTTGTTGTTGTATTTTGTTGTAGCAAAGTTGTTCTTAATATTTTGGTGAGCTACAAGCCTCTTGAGCTTCATTTGTAAGATTGATTAGCCATCTTTATAAGGCTACATCAATAGGTGTTGGAGGTATTGCAACTAAGTGTTGCTTAGAAGGTGATTATCCAAGTCTTGAGTAGGGTTGGTGTATAACCCAAGGATCAAGCTTGGCTCTTGTTGTAAGGTGTTCATATCATAGTGAAATCCAAGGAAAGGTGTTCCTTGGGACTGGAGTAGGTCACATTGACCGAACCAGGATAAATCCTCGGTGTTCTTCTCTTGTTTCTTTATTTCTGTTTTCTGCCCGTTTTTGACTGCAGTTTTCACCCAACTTCACACAATTTGAAAAAATAGCTAAAAATTTTCAAAATTCGTGATTTTTGGTGGAGTTATACTTCAGACTGTTAGCTTTCATTTGCAACAAGAATCACTTGATTTGAGCAAGTAAAAGTTAGTCTTTCAGTCTTTGCAAGATAACTGCTCCAATCTGGCTGCAATCTGACCAGTTTTGAGAAAAGTTAAATTCTGTATTTTTCAAGAATTGTTTGAGGTCAGGGCCTTTTAGAAACTTCATCTACACATCCTAAGGAGTGTTTTGATATAAAGATCAACCTTTTTGGTTGAGTATTCAAAGAGAAACACTATTTTCAAAATCAGCAACATTCTGTCCAATTCTGTCCAGATTGACCATCTAAATCTTTTAATTTGTTTGAAGGGTCAAACGATCTTATTTTTGTCTGATTTTTGGACAGAGTCTTGTTAACTCATTGAAGTTTAATTCTGGAAAGTTTCATAATTTTTGGAGTTGTGTACAATTATTTGTGAATTTTTGAAAAACGGGTTCTGAATCTGAGTTGGTCTCAGATTCTGTTTTCAAGGGGATTTTAACAAAGGGTTGTAGTGTAATTTCCGCTAACCACTATTCACCCCCCCCTCTAGTGGTGTTCATTGCAGGTGCACGGTCCAACATTTGGTATCAGAGCCAGACCAACACCACTCAAAAGAAGCAAGATTCAACACCGTACGAACAATACAAGGCCAAGAAACAACAATTTATAATATACTGCTTGTCTCAAATCAAAGGTACATACTATGGCTATTGTTTCTCACAAAGGTGAGTTGGAAGGTATGTCCACACAACGCCCTCCTCTTTTTGATGGCAATAATTTTGTTCATTGGAAACTAAGAATGAGGTTATTCTTAATGGCTATAGACATCGATTTATGGTCTATAGTTGAAGATGGGCCGTACATTCCAATGAAAGTTGTACAAGTTAGTGGAGTAACTCAAGAGGTTGAAAAATACAAAAGTGAATGGTCATCAGATGATAAAAAGAAAATGTCCATGAATGCTAAAGCTATGCAATTACTTTTGAATGGACTTACAACTTCTGAAGCAGGATATGTGTCAAATTGCACAAGTGCACACGACATGTGGAAATCACTTGTATTAAAGCATGAAGGTACTAGTGGTGTTAAAGAGTCAAAAATAAACATGCTTATGACTGAATTAGAGACTTTCAAAATGTTGCCAAACGAATCCATAACATCTATGGATTTGAGGATTACTAATATTTTCAATGCCCTTGAAGCTTTAGGGAAGTCATTTTCGAACAATGAAAAGGTTCAAAAGGTGCTACGAAGTCTCCCTGCTGAATGGGATCCAAAGGTGACTGCAATCGAGGAGACAAAGTCAATCACCAAGATGGATGAATTGATCGGGTCTCTTAAAGTCTATGAGGTAAAACTGAACCAACGAAAGTCTGAATCGTCTAAGTCATCCAGTAAGTCAATAGCCTTCAAAACAACTGAAACACATGCTAATAACGATGATAGTAATAGTGATACTGAATTAGACGATGACTTGATATTGATTGCTAGAAAACTTAGAAAGTTTTTCAAACGCCCAAATAGGAATAGACAACATAATTCTTCTTCTTCTTCTTTTTCTCAATCTAAGAAAAATAACACAAACAAATGGTATAATAAAGAATTAAAGTGTTATGAATGCGGTCAAAAAGGACATATTTCATACGATTGTCCAACAAAGAAAAATAATAATAAAAACAACAATAATAAACAAGCCAAGGACAAGGAAGCTCAAACGTCAAAGACAAAGGAGTCTAAGGCAAGAAAAGGGAAACGAGCAATGAAGGTGAGCACATGGAGCGACTCATCCGACTCAGAATCCGAAACTGAGGAAGCTCAAGTGTGCTTCGTATCCAACGAGGTATGTTCTTCTTCTGATAGTGATTCTGATAGTGACATGACATTTGATGAAATGTATGAAGAATTCCTAAGAATGCATGCTCACTGTAAGAGGCTCTCTAAAGAAAAGAAGAAACTAGTTGAAGAAAATGACAAGTTGAAGACGTCCAACTTGGAATTTTCCGATCAACTAGAATCTCTTAAACAAGAGTCTACTAATACTCTTGATTCTTTAGAGAACAAAATTGAATCATATAGGAAAGATGAACAAAAGTTACAAATGGAAAATAAAATGTTGAAATCCAAGTTAGAAAATTGTGAAAATGAAATAGTGCAACTTAAGTCTTCTAAATTTACCTTAGAAAAAATGATAGAACAATTTAAATCGGGTGCAAATATGTTAGATACACTTATCTCATCACAAAAGTATGGCAATGATAAAACCGGCCTAGGCTATAAAGAAGAAAACGAAAAAGTAAATGAAAAGACTAAGTTTGTTTCATCTAGTACAAAGTTGCCATATAATACAAAATCAACTTTGCCTGCTACATCTTCTTCTACACCTTCTTCTACTCATATCAAGGCAAAAATACAACACAAACCCACCAATATGCACACGCATAAACATACATCTAGGCCAAATTTTGCATCTAGACAACCTAGAAATCATGCCTACATGTATACAAATGCAACTAGACCAAATAAAATGCATCCAACTTTTTATGAACCTAAGCATAAGCAACTCTCATACAAGTCTTATAGAAATACACATGAATATACATATAGAGCACCATATAAGAAACAAAATCGCATGCCTTATACACATTATAAGATTCGGTCATCCTATAATGATTATCAACCATGGCGCAACATGTATAACAATGCATCCTCACTTATGTGGAATAATCATCTATATGCTTATCCTTCTTACTTTAACCATGCTAAAAATGTGCCTAGAAAGTATATTCAAGTTTGGATACCTAAGGGTTATCTAAACAAGAATAATGCCCCTAACATTCAAGGACCCAAATAAAGGGTACCTAAAACTTTGTCTCCATTGTAGGAAAAATGCAAGGAATGCAAGAAAGAGGCAAAGTCAAAGAATCTAAAAACCAAATGGTTTTTAGATAGTGGATGTTCGAGGCATATGACGGCAACCCCAATCTATTCACCGAACTTGAACATATTGATGGTGGAAAGGTAACATTCGGCGACAACAACAAAGGAAAAGTTGTTGGAAAAGGAACAATCGGGGACCCAAACACATTTCAAATACGAAATGTGTTGCTAGTAAGCAATCTCTCTTATAATTTACTTAGTATTTCTCAACTTATAGATTGTGGTTATAATGTCTCCTTTCTTCCCAATTCTTGTGATATAATAAATGAAAAAGGAGAAACGGTTTTAAAAGGAAATAGAGATGGAAATATTTATACCCTTACCTTAGATAACATGTTAAATGCTAAGGTTAAGTGTCTAATATCACATGACTTAGATGTGAATTTATGGCATAGAAGATTAGGCCATATAGGAATTTCAACCATTAGGAAATTATCTAAAAAGAATTTAATTAGAGGTATGCCTAAGTTAGACTTAGATAATTTTCAAATGTGTGAAACATGTATTAAGGGAAAACACATTAAAGAAACCTTAAAACCGAAACATGAAGTGAGTACTAGTCATGTACTAGAATTGCTTCACTTAGACTTATTTGGTCCAAGTAGGACAAGAAGTCTAGGTGGACACTACTATGTGTGTGTCATAGTAGATGATTACTCACGCTACACATGGACATTGTTCATAACACACAAAGACGATGCTCCATTAGCAATCGAAACCCTTATCAAGCAACTTGAAAACATTTACGAAGAAAATGTCAAAAGAATTAGAAGTGATAGAGGTGGAGAATTTAAAAATAAAGACGTAATCAAATTTTGTGAACTTTATGGAATAAAACATGAATTCTCACCACCTAGAACACCACAACTCAATGGAGTTGTTGAACGTAAAAATAGAACGATTCAAGAAGTTGCAAGGACAATGCTGTGTGAAAATAAATTACCTAAGTATTTATGGGCTGAAGCTGTTAACTGTGCATGTTATATTATAAATAGGCTCACTATTAGAAAGAAATTAAATAAAACGCCTTATGAATTGCTAAACAATAGACAACCTAAAATAGATTATCTTAAAGTATTTGGATGTAAATGTTTTGTGCTAAACACTAAGGATAATCTAGATAAATTTGAACAAAAGTCTATTGAATGTATATTTGTTGGATATTCAACTAACTCAAGAGCATATAGGTGTTATAATCCTGCATCTAGAAAAATAATTGAATCCATACATGTGAAATTCAATGAAAATGCATGCTTTGAAGTTAGTGATAAACATCAACATAAACAAGAAACAAATGTTGAAAATATGTTTGATGATGAAGTATTACTTGAGCCTGTACTTGATCATCTAGAACCAACTCCCCCTGAACAAGACATGCATGAACCCTTAGATGAAATGAATCAAGAAAATTTGCAATTGGAAGATGATACAACTAATGATCCAATTACATATGATAACATTCACACTAATGAAACTTTTGAACAAGATGAGGGTGAACCTAGTCAATCTAGGAATTGGTGGCACCCTAGAGAATTAATCATTGGGGATCCAAGTGTTGGGGTTAGAACACGTAGAAACATAAGTCAACTTGAAGGACATAGCTTAGTCTCACACATAGAACCTAAGAATGTTAAGGAAGCCTTAGGTGACATATCATGGATAGATGCTATGCATGAGGAATTAAATCAATTCACAAGGAACAACGTATGGGACTTAGTACCTAAACCTGAAGACAAGTCTATCATAGGAACTAAATGGGTCTTTAGGAATAAAATGGATGAACAAGGAAATATTACAAGAAATAAGGCTAGACTAGTCGCACAAGGTTATAATCAACAAGAAGGAATAGATTATGAGGAAACCTTTGCACCCGTTGCACGACTAGAAGCAATTAGATTGTTACTTGCGATTGCAAGTCTAAGTAACATTAAACTCTTCCAAATGGATGTCAAGAGTGCATTCTTAAATGGATACATCCAAGAAGAAGTGTTTGTCAAACAACCCCCTGGATTTGAAGATCCAAAGAATCCTAACCATGTTTACAAGCTTAAGAAAGCTTTATATGGTTTGAAACAAGCTCCAAGAACTTGGTATGATAGATTTGCAAACTTTCTTATTGCGAATAATTATGAAAGGAGAACCATAGACAACACATTATTCCTAAGAAGAAAAGGTAATGATTTGTTAATAGTTCAAATATACGTAGACGATATTATCTTTGGTTCAACTAACCCTACCTTAGTAAAAGACTTCGAAGAATGTATGAAGTCAGAGTTTGAAATGTCAATGGTAGGAGAGTTGAATTATTTCTTAGGACTCCAAATCAAACAAACCCCTCAAGGAATTCACATTAGCCAACTTAAGTATGTCAATGATATGATTAAGAAGTTTGGCTTTGAAGATTTGAAACCTACAACTACCCCCATGAGTGTTAGTACCAAACTCGATAAGGATGAAAATGGTAAACCTTTTGATGACACACTCTATAGGTCTATGATTGGCTCATTGTTATACTTAACTGCATCAAGACCTGATATCATGTTTAGTGTGTGTATGTGTGCTAGGTTTCAATCTTGTCCTAAGGTATCACATTACAATGCAGTGAAAAAGATATTTAGATATCTTAAGCATACACCTCACTTAGGATTATGGTATGATAAAAATGCTAAGTTGGAATTACACGCATATAGTGATGCTGATTATGGTGGTTGCAAGTTAGATAGAAAATCCACTAGCGGCACATGTCAATTCATAGGAACCAATTTGATCTCTTGGTTTTCTAAAAAGCAAGCTAGTGTAGCTCTTTCTACCACTGAAGCCGAGTATATTGCTTTGAGTTTATGTACTACCCAAATACTTTGGCTTAAACAGCAACTTAGTGATTTTGGCATTAAAATGAAAAAGATTCCAATTTTCTGCGATAGCACAAGTGGTATCAGAGCGAGGTCACGGGTTCGATTCCCAGCAGGAGCAATTGCTGAGGGGGAGATTGTTAGGTGCAGCAATTGTCCCGTGGCGTAAGCCGGTGGGCGTAGGCCGTGTGGGCCAAGTCACAGTCGAATGCCGTGGGCGCTTGTGTGCTGAATGCACTATAAGGCTAGCATAAGTACATGATTTTAGATTTTAGTTGCTAAGTCATCATTTGGTATGAAATGATAAGTTTCAAATATAAGTTAAGAGTTAAGTATAGGTTAAGGGGGAGAGTATGAGTTGAGGGGGAGTAACATACTATTTAAAAGTTGAAAACATTTGGTTAAACTTTTTAAATTTTTGGTTATAAGTTGTGACATTAAAATCATGTTAGGTTATTTTGAAAATCATCCAAAAGGGGGAGAATGTTGAAAAATATGTTTGGATAATTTTCAAAGTCATGATTTTAAGTGTTACATGTCACATATGGTGTTATAAATGAAAAAGATGAATAAGTGAAGAAAAATGATATTGATGTTTAGTTTTTTTTTGAAATAATTTTCTAAAATGTGATGAATTGGTTGTTTTCATTTGTGTATGATTTATACATGTTCATTATGTGAATATTATGTGTTTTTGGTGATTATTATTGTCCTGTGACTAACATGCCTTGGAAGTTTCTACAACTTACCAAAAAGGGCAAAATTGGTATTTTGAGTTTTGTAGGAACATGATATGGTGGAAATATTTCAAGAGCATATTCTTATACTATTTATCATGACAAAGTTGATATCATGATTATTTATGACCATCCGGGTCATTTCTTGAGTTTTCTTACACCAGGGGTATTTTGGTCATTTTACCCCCAAGGGTATTTTTGGTATTTTCACTCAAGGAATCTCTTGAGTATATTATTATCTTCATTCTGGAGCTGTGTTATTATTATTTTAAAGATAATATGGTGATCTTATATCTTATTCTCTCAACCGATGATATTATTGACTATAGCTGGATATGTGACGATTTGAGATGTCACATTCTATTTTTTCTTGAAGACCCTCTTATATATGTTATAAGAGAACATTTATCATCAATATTCAGAGATATTAAAGGTGTCAAAGGTGTGGAAATGATCTCAACATATAAGAAGAAATATTGGGGAATTTCGGTGTTACACGTTGACATAATCTTGTCTAGTGTTATCTATTTATTTCTTCTTCAAAAATCTGAGTTGCTACACATATATATGTGTTGAAAAACGTGCATGGACAGTTGGGAATGATACATTATTCATTTTATGAGTTGGAGACAAGTGGACCAACCAAAAAGGAGCTAGTTGGCAAAAATGCCAACTTGGATATTTTAAAAATATACCCAACGGTTATGTGCTTTTCTTGGGTATTTTCAGCAGATTTTTTGAAGTCAAATGGAGCTCTCACATGCCCTATTATGTTGCTTAAAGTTGGGGATAATTTGGTGGTATTATCCTTTCTTATTTTATTAAGAAAAATCAAAAACAATTTTGGTAAAAATCAAAGTAGCCAACGGCTACAATGCTGATTTTTGGAGTTGAATTTGTCATTTGAAATGGTCTTCTCCTACATGCCTATTCTCAAGCTAGAATTTGAGGTATTTTTGGTGCATTTATCTTCTCTTATTATCTACATTTTGCAAAGGATAAATGAGACTATCCAAGGTGGAAAAATCGGCCAACAAAGAGTTGCCAAGGTGGACCAATCATGGTGTTTTATTTTGCCAAGTGTACAAAGCCAACCAATGATGAGAAGACATTTGGAGTTGATGATGAAGATGATGACACATTGGCATTCTTATCTTCAAGGCTCAAATCACACTATAAATAGAGGCATTGGTGAAGAAGATGAAACACACTTGAAGCTCACAAGCATTCTATAGCTTTCATATTCATCTTCTTGTTCTTGTTGTTGTATTTTGTTGTAGCAAAGTTGTTCTTAATATTTTGGTGAGCTACAAGCCTCTTGAGCTTCATTTGTAAGATTGATTAGCCATCTTTATAAGGCTACATCAATAGGTGTTGGAGGTATTGCAACTAAGTGTTGCTTAGAAGGTGATTATCCAAGTCTTGAGTAGGGTTGGTGTATAACCCAAGGATCAAGCTTGGCTCTTGTTGTAAGGTGTTCATATCATAGTGAAATCCAAGGAAAGGTGTTCCTTGGGACTGGAGTAGGTCACATTGACCGAACCAGGATAAATCCTCGGTGTTCTTCTCTTGTTTCTTTATTTCTGTTTTCTGCCCGTTTTTGACTGCAGTTTTCACCCAACTTCACACAATTTGAAAAAATAGCTAAACATTTTCAAAATTCGTGATTTTTGGTGGAGTTATACTTCAGACTGTTAGCTTTCATTTGCAACAAGAATCACTTGATTTGAGCAAGTAAAAGTTAGTCTTTCAGTCTTTGCAAGATAACTGCTCCAATCTGGCTGCAATCTGACCAGTTTTGAGAAAAGTTAAATTCTGTATTTTTCAAGAATTGTTTGAGGTCAGGGCCTTTTGGAAACTTCATCTACACATCCTAAGGAGTGTTTTGATATAAAAATCAACCTTTTTGGTTGAGTATTCAAAGAGAAACACTATTTTCAAAATCAGCAACATTCTGTCCAATTCTGTCCAGATTGACCATCTAAATCTTTTAATTTGTTTGAAGGGTCAAACGATCTTATTTTTGTCTGATTTTTGGACAGAGTCTTGTTAACTCATTGAAGTTTAATTCTGGAAAGTTTCATAATTTTTGGAGTTGTGTACAATTATTTGTGAATTTTTGAAAAACGGGTTCTGAATCTGAGTTGGTCTCAGATTCTGTTTTTAAGGGGATTTTAACAAAGGGTTGTAGTGTAATTTCCGCTAACCACTATTCACCCCCCCCCCTCTAGTGGTGTTCATTGCAGGTGCACGGTCCAACACAATGTTGTTATGTTGTTCTGATATTTATGTTAGCTAGATGACCAAACACTTTTTAATTCCGCTGCATTCTCTGGTTTTAATGACGATGAAGTTTTAAATTTATCAACGTTTCCGCTGATTTATCTTACGTCATAGATGATGAATGCTTGATTCGCTTTGACGCTTCGTAGTTCTCATAGTAGACTACGGCGGGTGGACTGGTTCCCATGACAGTATCGGGCCGGGGCGCTACAGGTGGTATCAGAGACTAGGCTTCAGATCTATCTCGGAAACTTAGGTTCATGATCTTTTAGACACCTAAGTTATGATTCTCCCTTAAGGTTGATCCTTAGTATAAGTACTGGTTTCCTTAGTATTTAAGTATGATTTGGGTTCGGTGTGTGCGAGCGCGTTTATCATCTAATTTCGTATTAGTAGTTGTACTACATACCCCACTCATTCGTACGCGTTCAAGCTTTCAGTAATATCTTGTATTTACTGAATGCTAATGCAATGTTGGCCTTTTCAGAGAAATATGCCTCCAAGAAGAGATAACACAGGCAACTCTGACAATGGACAGGAGAACCAGCCACCACAAGTTGTTTTACCCCAGGTGCTCACTGATGCACTGACGGTGATTGCACAAGGGTATGTGCAACAGCATCAGCCTCCGCCTCCACCACCACCACAGCATAACATCAGGTTCTTTTATGGAGAGATGGGGAAGATGAGGGTGCCGGAGTTCGGTGGATGTACTGACCCTGAGGAGGCTCAGCACTGGTTGGCCGAGGTGGAGAAATGTTTTCGGCTGGTGCAAGTACCGAATGAGATAAAGGTTGAGGTGGCCACACCCCTCTAAGTGGCAAAGCTGGCGAATGGTGGGACGGAATGGTGTTGAGAATGACCCCACCAATCTCTTGGACACAGTTTTGTGATGTTTTCCTGAAGTACTATGTACCGGAGACTACGATATTGGACAAGATAAGAGCATTTGACAAATTGGAGCAAGGAAGGATGACGGTATCAGAGTATGCAGATCGTTTTCATGCCTTGGGTAAGTTTGCCCCTGCGATCATGTCTGATAATCGCCTTAAGATGACGAAGTTCGAGAGGGGTTTGGACTCGAGGATACAGTCGGCGATAGTGAATGCGAGAATGAAAACTTATGAGGATATGCTAGATGCGTGTTTTTGTGTTGAGAGTGATTTCCGCAAAGTCGCGGCAAGAGCAGCTAGTGCTGGAGGGCCTGATAGAGGCAAGAGGCCAAGAGAGGATGTGAGAGTTGGTGGAAGACCCGGACGTTGGGTCAAGATTCCGAAAAGAGGTCCGGTTGGAAATTTTCAGAGACCCCCACCCCAGAATCCGGTGGTTCAGCAGGCTATAGGAGTTTGTCCACACTACAACAGGAACCACGTGGGAGAGTGTAGGAAAGTGGTTGGAGCATGCTTCAGATGCGGTCAAGTGGGCCATATGATTAGAGACTGTCCGGAGATGAAGAAGAATAATCCTGGAGAGGCGGTTCAGCAGCCGAGAGCGAAGCCTCGAGCAAATGCCCGTGTACATCTCATGACGGACACAGATGTGCAGGAGGCTACCGACGTAGTAGCAGATACCATTTGAATTAAGTTTAAATCCTTAATGAATTAAGTGTTTATGTGCTTAACTTTTTGTGTGTAAAACTTTATATGGCCTTAGGTGCGGTTTTAGTAAATAAGATGCCTGCCAATGTACTTTTCGATAGCGCCGCAAGCCACTCCTTTGTAGCGAAGAGATTCACTAAGCACCTTGGTAGTTTGCCTGAATGGTTAGAGACTCCGTATCGTGTTCAAGCGGCCGGAGATCAGATTATGGTTTCGTATCAGCAGTATCGAGATTGCGAGTTAGAGTTTGAAGGTCAAATGTTCTCCGCCACATTGATCCCTATTCAGATGTACGATTTTGATGTTATATTGGAAATGGACTGGATGGCCAAGCATCATGCCAATATTGATTGTCGATTGAAACAAGTGACAATCAAGAACGCTAAGATGGAAGAGGTAACGTTTCAAGGGGAACCGGAACGAAAGAAAGTTCCTAAGAAGATGTATGTGTCGGTTGCACAAGCGTGCAAAGCCTTAAGGAAAGGTGCTGAGGGATTCCTAGTGTATGCAATGGATGTTACTCGGGAGGTACCGTCCCTTGAGCAAATTCTAGTGGTCAATGAATTTCCTGATGTGTTTCCGGAAGATTTACCAGGAGTACCACCCCCGAGGGAAGTTGAGTTCGAGATCAACTTGATTCCAAGAACAGAACCTATTTCTAAAGCTCCTTATAGAATGGCTCCGACAAAATTGAGAGAGTTGAAGGAACAACTGCAGGAGTTATTGGACAAGAAGTTTATCCGCCCTAGTGTATCGCCCTGGGGAGCACCTGTTTTGTTTGTAAAGAAGAAAGATGGTAGCATGAGGCTTTGTATCGATTATAGAGAGTTGAATAAAGTTACCATCAATAATAAGTATCCCCTTCCACGAATCGAGGATTTATTTGATCAGCTCAAAGGTGCCAAGATCTTCTCTAAAATTGATCTCCGATCAGGGTATCATCAGTTGCGAGTGAAGGCCGAGGACATCGCAAAGACAGCTTTCCGCACAAGATATGGCCACTATGAATTTTTGGTGATGCCGTTTGGATTAATAAATGCCCCCGCAGCTTTTATGGATCTTATGAATACCGTCTTTCGGGAACAGTTGGACAAGTTTGTAGTGGTATTCATAGATGATATTCTGGTGTATTCTCCTGACGAGCAAACTCACACTGAGCATTTGAGAACCGTACTAGGTATTTTGAGGCAGAAACAACTTTATGCTAAGTTTAGCAAGTGTGAGTTTTGATTAAGAAGTGTGGCTTTCCTAGGTCACGTGATATCAGAAGAGGGGATTGCTGTTGACCCGAAGAAAGTAGAAGCTATCACTGAATGGCCTAGACCTACCAATGTTACCGAAGTACGAAGTTTCTTAGGTCTAGCGGGTTATTACAGAAAGTTTGTGGAGGGATTCTCAAGGATTGCTGTACCTCTCAGTCGCCTTACTCAAAAGAAGTCCAAGTTTGAGTGGACGGCGGAATGCGAGCAAAGCTTCAGGAGCTTAAGAAGAGACTAACGACAGCTACAGTATTGGCTCAACCCTCCCGAACTAATGGGTTTGTGATTTATAGTGATGCGTCAAAGAACGGTTTAGGTACGTAAACTATAGTATAAGGTTATGATCTCGTATACCCATTAAGTTTAGACTAATACATTGTTTGTAGGTTGTGTTTTGATGCAAAATGAACAAGTCATCGCATATGCCTCAAGACAGCTTAAGCCTTATGAGCAAAATTATCCAACACACGATCTTGAGCTTGCCGCAGTGGTGTTCGCCTTAAAGATTTGGCGGCACTATTTGTATGGGGAAAAGTGCGCGGTATTCACAGACCACAAGAGTTTAAAGTATTTATTCTCTCAGAAAGAATTAAACATGAGGCAGCGGAGATGGTTGGAGTTGCTAAAAGATTATGATTTGACAATCCATTACCACCCTGGAAAGGCTAATAAAGTGGCAGATGCGTTAAGTAGGAAATCCAGCCATGCGAGGCAATCACCACTAGAGAGAGAGATTGAGGAATTTGGTTTGGATTTGGTGGAATCCACAGTGAACGTCCTGACAACATTGACTATCACGCCAAGTTTGGTTGCTCGGATAAAGGAGGCTCAGAAGAAAGATAAGGCTCTAAGTGAGATAATGGAAAGGGTGGAACATAGTCAAGTTGAAGGATTTCGGACCAAAGAGGATGGGAGCTTATGGTTTAGGGAAAGATTATGCGTACCGGATGTTGACGAACTTAGGAAGGAAGTTTTGCAAGAAGCTCATAATTCGAGGTTATCAATACACCCCGGTACACCAAGATGTATAGAGATCTCAAGCAATACTATTAGTGGTCTGGGATGAAAAGACATATTGCGGAATTCATAGAGAGGTGTTTGGTTTGTCAACAAGTCAAGGCGGAACACCAACGGCCTGGTGGGTTGTTGATGCCGTTGGAAATTCCGGAATGGAAATGGGAACATGTCACAATGGATTTCGTAGCTGGTTTACCAAAGACAAGAAGTGGGTATGACATGATCTGGGTCGTCGTGGATCATTTAACAAAGTCTGCCCATTTCCTACCCGTTTCAAGTGAAGCACCTCTTGACAAGTTAGTGAGTGTATATATGGACAATATTGTTAGTTTGAATGGAGTCCCGGTAAGTATAGTGTCCGACCGAGATTCACGGTTCACATCTAAGTTTTGGACAGCATTTCAGGAAGCCATGGGTACGGAATTAAGGTTGAGTACGGCGTATCATCCCCAAACTGATGGACAGTCCTAGCGGACTATTCAAACCTTGGAAGATATGCTAAGGGCTTGCGTGTTGGATTTTAAAGGGAGTTGGGATGGAATGGTAAAGGTGATGGCATTTTCTTATAACAATAGTTACCACAACGCAATTGACATAGCTCCTTTTGAAGCTTTGTATGGAAGGAAATGTAGGTCTCCGGTCTATTGGGACGAAGTGGGCGTGAGGACCATCACCGGACCTGAGCTATTGGAGAAGACGCTAGAGAAGGTGAAAGTCATCCGGGAAAGACTCAAGACGGCTCAGGATCGCAATAAGAGTTGGGCAGATTCCAAACGACGACCGTTGGAATTTGATGTGGGTGAAAAAGTTTATTTGAGAGTATCACCCACGAAGGGCGTTATGAGGTTTGGAGTCAAGGGCAAGCTAAGTCCTCGCTTTATTGGTCCCTATGAAATACTGGAGAAGGTGGGAGCCTTGGCTTATAGGTTAGCGTTACCTCCCGTATTGGCGCAAGTTCACAACGTCTTTCACGTGTCACAACTAAGGAAGTACGTGACGGATCCCAGTCATGTACTTGAAGCTCAACCTTTGGAACTCAGAGACGATGTTACATATGAAGAGATACCCGTGAAAATTGTAGACCGAAAGGATCAAATGTTGAGAAAGCGAGTGATTCCTTATGTAAAGGTCCAGTGGAGAAACCACACGGAACGTGAAGCCACTTGGGAACTCGAAGAACAGATGCGGGAGAAGTATCCTCAACTCTTTGACTAAGGTACGTAAGTTTCGAGGACGAAACTTTTTGTAAGGGGGGTGGAATGTCATACCCCGTGACTTTTAAGTACTACTTTCAATAATTAGAAGTCGACTTTAAATGTAATTTCATTAAATGTATAAGTTTACGAGGCTGAGTTAGATAAATATAGGGAGAAAAATAAATGAAATGGAAAATTAGGGAATTAGGGTAAATTACCGAAAGTACCCCTCCCCACTTAAATGAATGGGGAGTTACACAAAAGGGGTATAACTCCCCATTGGCTACCATCGGTTATAACACCCAAAAGGAGAGGGGAAAAACCGCCAGAGAGAAAGGGAAGGAGAAAGAAGAGAGAAAGAAGAAGAAGAGAATAAGAAGAGGAAGGAAGAAGGTCAATTTAGGTTCAATCTTTACCAAAATTCTGCAGTACACCCGTAAGCTTATTTAGATTCCAAGGCAAGTAATCTTTCTACACGCTTTACGTAAATTTTGATACTTTAGGCCCTATGTTCTTACAAAGAGAAAACTTGAATTACACATTAGTAATCTTGTCTTGTCTATGTTAAATGCTTTATTATATGTAAGTTTTGTTGCCAGTTGCGTAAAGTCTTGTTCTTTGGGCCATATTTCTGAAAATAGTTGTGTGGTGCTTTGTTGTTTGTCAAACATGCCCATGAAAGTGTATATTTTGATGTGCTTATTGTCTTGTCCTATTCTTATGTTGATTGTCTACACTTAGACGTTTGAGAGTAAGTGCAGGGAATTGAAGGATGAGTGATGACATTGTTGTAGACTTATTGTGTTGGGAGTGTTGCTGATAACTTTTGAAGGTTGTGAATGATTGAAGGTTAAGAGTGGATATTGTTAGACATAAGTAAGCATCAATTCATGATTAGATGTGAGTTAAGAATGATGAATCTAGATGGTAAGATGGATCTTGAGAGGTTTAACATGAAAGGGTTGAAGGAGGAAGATGATGGGAGGAAGTTACTGCAGAGAAACTGCAGTTTAGCATCGTCAGAACACTTCGAACGCCTACATTAGGCGCTTCAAGTCACATTAGGCGCCTAATGTAGCGTTCAATGTGTCCTGAAGCTTTCCCGTACAGAAAAATTGCAGTTTAGAACCGTCAGAACACTTCGAACACCTACATTAGGCGCTTCAAGTCACGTTAGGCGCCTAATGTAGCGTTCAATGTGTCCTGAAGCATCCCCGTACACTTCGAACACATACATTAGGCGCTTCAAGTACATTAGGCGTCTAATGTAGCATTCAATGTCACATTAGGCGCTTCATGTAGGCGTTCAATGTCTACGGCACATCCCCGAACACTTCGAACGCCTAGTATAGGCGCTCTATGTCACTTTAGGCGCCTCATGTGGCGTTCCAAGTATACTGGAAGTCTTTTTGACCCTTTAGGCGCCCTATGTATGTGTAGTAACTTTATACACTTCTTTTGAACATAAAACGCAAAGGTATTTGAGGTGTAATTGAGGTGTAGATGGTAAGTTTGATCAAGTAAGAATAAGATTGAATCCTGAGTGAATTAGTAAGACGAACGGACTTGGAAAGATACGAACATAGAGTGTTTGAGGTGCAAGACCGTATACTTGATATGTAAGAAGTATGTGTGTGTGTTACATGTTTGATACGAAGTTACATGTGCATCCTGCATCATGACATGGGCACTTGCATTTGATTTGAGATTAGCTTTGTGAAAGAACATGTGTTACAAGAAGGGTTTAAAGTTTTCGAAAGACAAAATGGCTACTGATTGATCGCAGGGTATAAAAGTCACGCCTGCGAAAGCAGGGTATAAAAGCGTGATTTGTGAATCAACAGCAGGGTATAAAGTATTTTATGGGGCCGTGCTATCAGCACGGATATATGATATAAGTAATGGGGCCGTGTACCTTTCAGTACAGATATATGATATATGTAATGGGGCCGTGGACCTTTCAGCACGGGGTATAAAGTTCTGTTGCTGTGGACTGATCACCCACAGGGTATAAAGTTCTGCTACGCGAAGAATATGATATGTAAAGTGATGAAATGTTTTGTGAAATGACATGCATGACATGTTTATGAAAGAAGACATATGCATGGGCGTTGTGTGTGATTTTAAAGAAGTACATGCATCATGATACATGAAGCATAAGACTTGATATGCAAGAAACGTGGTTAGTTTATGACCTGCTTACGTGATACGTTGTTTTGATACATGTTTGTTCTCGTACCCGTGTACCATATATGTGCCTTATCAGTTTTGAGAAATTCTTATTGAGATGCTATTTGTTAACCCGAGCACCTATATTTTGGGCAATGATTTATACACTGGTGACTCGTCGTGTGTGATTCCGTAAGGTGTATAGACGGGTTACTTGCTGGCGATAATTTCGCTAAGAACAGTTACTCTATTCCTTTTCAGATGAGCCTGAATATGAGTTGATATTTATCGAGGACGATGGCGAGTGGGCTCAATGGGATGACGAGAATGGGAATAGATAGATGCTGGATTATTTTCTCTGAGATTGGAAACTCAATGTTGTTATGTTGTTCTGATATTTATGTTAGCTAGATGACCAAACACTTTTTAATTCCGCTGCATTCTCTGGTTTTAATGACGATGAAGTTTTAAATTTATCAACGTTTCCGCTGATTTATCTTACGTCATAGATGATGAATGCTTGATCCGCTTTGACGCTTCGTAGTTCTCATAGTAGACTACGGCGGGTGCACTGGTTCCGATGACAGTATCGGGCCGGGGCGCTACATGATCTAGATGTGAATGAGTCGAATTACTTATCCCGTAGTCTATTAATGAACCATCTCTATATAGATTGTAAAAGATGTTCCGCTAAAATCATTCTTGTTATTGCTTCGACTCATATTCTCTAAAAAATAGATCTTGCTCGTTAAGTCATTGTAAGACGTACTAATGATAAATGGGTAATGTTAGAGACATAACAATAATACTTGCGGCAGAGCAGTATTTTGCGTTTGACAAAAATAAGCTTTCCATCAATGCAATCTTTGACCAATAATTTGATTGGTAATCAGTCTAACAAATTTGCTAAATCAAATTTATTTAGTTTCTTTATTTAAGATTTGATTGGGCAAAAAGAAAACGTAAAACATATTTTCACCCCGCCCCCTGCCTAAAACAGCCAGCCACATAACCAACGCCAAAACCCGCTTCGTAGCTCAGTTTATACTCGAGTTGAAAAATTGCTCTGACAAAAGTTACATGTTCGAACAAGAGATGCAATAATGTTATCTGGGTCAGTGACGATTAAACCGTTGTATCCAACTCAATTAAATTAAATTATGAGTCCGTTAAAATCTTGATTTACATTCTCCACACACCTATATGAGATTTGCAAAAATGTCAAAACCCACACTCCATACCTGACACAAACAGCCCACACACCCAGACGCCCTACGCCCTGGCCTCCCTCTCCAATCTTCGGTGTTTGAATCTTTATCATATCTCTTGTTGGTGTAAAATAGGAAGACTTAAGGGAAAATTTTTTGAGTGCGGGTCTTGGACTAACTTTATGACTTTGAAGTCACGTGTTCGAGATGTGGAAACAACATCTTTCATAAAGTGTAAGATAAGGATGCATACATCAGATCGCGAATCGATCCGGTCACTCTTCAGACTGTACGCAAACGCAGAAGGCTAGTGGACGAGGAAATTCCAGAATTTTCATTCTGATTTTAGAGATTTTCGGTTATACCATAGCTTAGACTAACACCTTGATATGTATCACTGTATGCATTCCCATATCCCTTTCCATCCTCACTGATGTTGCACTTCTGACTTAGAATTAATGGAGGTATATGAGACAAGAAATCAAGATATTCATGATTTAGAAGAAAATGAACCAACTTTGTTATTACAAAGTCAAATCTTCATCGAGACTAGATGATTGAATGGTCAACGTGTCAATATTTTAATTGGTTGTATAACTAGATACTTATGGAGTAGGATAAAATTTTTTATCCAGATGCTACTAGTAGCGATGAAACTCACAAATTTCATAATAAAATAACAGTTTTATTAAATGTGCCAGCTTGCATTAAAACTAAAGAATGCATTTAATATACAATAACCAACTTAAACAAAATACAAATAATTGTACTTTTTGTCACATGGTTGTGAAACTGGTGTTATATGTTTCAATTAATAGGTGCAATATGTAGCTCTTTAGATTGTTGTCATAAGTATACTTGTACCCTTGTGGCCATTTCAACATTTAATTCTCCCGTGTCTATAAAGATTCGCATGTGATATTCTACACTTACAAAACTGCCCCAAACTTTTTCTTCCTTTCTTTGGTAGCGTGGTTGGGGGGTTAGGAAAGGTGTGTGATAGGGAGAATACGTGACATATCACTGTATAATTTGAGGTAATGATTTTAGACGTAGAAACAGTCTCTAGCACAAAAAAAGTGTAGAGTAAGTTGCGTACATCGGATCGTGAAGCGATCTAGCCCTTTTTCCGGACCATGCGTAAATACAGAAGTCTAATGCATAGAAACACCTTTTGAAATAGATAGCATTAAAACCAAAAAAAAAAATCACTTAAAACTGATGATACGTAGTTTAAATGGCTAGAACATATGTTACAAGAACCAAAGGTCTTAGATTCAAATTGGTGTTAGCATAGAGTTCTTACCATGACTGTTTAACGAACCGAACAGTTCGTGAATTATTCGAGTTCGGTTCATATTCGTTCGGTAATTGTCTGTAAACGAGCCGAATTCAAACAGATTTTAGGTAGGATTACTAAAGCGAACCAAACTATTCACAAAATATTCGGCTCGTTTAAACAGTTATAGTGGTATTGATCCGAACTCAAACCAATTTTAAAATACGTTTAACTAAACGAACCAAGCCGAAAAGTCCGTTTAGCTAAACAAATCCGAATTCGAAAACCTAGTATTCGGTTCGGCTCGGTTCGTTAACACCCCTAGTTCTTACCACTTGATTGTGGTTTACTATTCACATCTTTTAACATATATCTTGTATATTGTTTATTTCTTTACAATGGTAATTTACTTATATACTTAACGTGTATCTTATATATTATTTATTTCTATCATATGGTGTTACTCATTATATTATGTATAAAAAAATATTACCTAAAAAGTCAATTGAGCTACCTGCTCATTGGACAAATGTCACAAAACACTGAAAAACTTTTTCGAGAAAATTAAAAAGGGTTGCTAATAACTTTTGTCACCTGAAAGCCAGCATGAGGCTAAAGTATTCTTAGCGTCAAGATTCATGTGGAAACCAATACAGCATGTCAAGTAAACCTCTTCCTTTTTCTTTAAAAAAAAATGGTTGAACCGGAAACTCAAGATCTCAATTGTTTTGTTGTATAATTTTTTAAAACATGTAACTGAATGATGTATATCAGTGAAAATATTTTTTCTTAAAATTTGCATTCTTTAACAAAACCGCAACAAGTCTGAACTCAAATCAGCATTAATGATAAGATTCATGTTCTCATCTAACCGTCTATTGAACGAGATTGTTTTTAGACATCAGATACTCGTTTGTTGGTTGCCCCTACGGCCATCAAAACAGAGATGAAATCCTCTTCCCTTTTCGAACGAGATTGTTTTTAGACATTAGATACTCGTTTGTTGGTTGCCTCTGCGGCCATCAAAACAGAGATGAAATCATCTTCCCTTTTCGAACGAGATTGTTTTTAGACATCAGTTACTCGTTTGTTGGTTGCCTCTGCGGCCATCAAAACAGATATGAAATCCTCTTCCCTTTTCAAACGAGATTGTTTTTAGACATCAGATACTCGTTTGTTGGTTGCCCCTGCGGCCATCAAAACAGAAATGAAACATAGATGAAATCCTCTTTCCTTTGCTTTTTCACGATGTAATGTAATATTCTAATAGCCGATGGAAGTAGACAAAGGAGAAAAACTATATAAAAAAACTATAGTTCTTGTTAATCATTATTAAAAGACCTTTCCAGTAAACTAGATTCTCGTTTTTGCATAAAATTCAAGAAAGGCCGGATATCTTCGCGATCTGGTGTTCGCAATCTTACCATATACTTTATACAAGCTCATGTTTCTGCAGCTCGAATCCGTGACCTCAGGGTTACAAAGCCGAACGAATAATTCAAGTTGAAGAGACAAACTGAATGCACCTGACAGAATTGTTATCGGCAACAAGGTGCTTGGATAAACTTTTAACAAGCAATAGTTATATATTGGTGCAAGTGTTAAGTATCTATCTAATACTTAATTCTCATTGAACAGGACAACAAAACTATGAGAAAAACTTTTTATCTTGTTCCTAATAAAATGGTCGTGTTTAAAACAGAAAGGCTAATTTGTGTGTTTTTTTTTTCATATCTTGTTAGCTAACAACAACTACAAGGAGTTCGGAAAAATTTGTGTTGAACAAGCAATTGTTTATAGGATATAGGGTGTTAACGAATCGAACTGAACCGAATACTAGGTTTTCAAATTTGGATTCGTTTAGCTAAACGAACTGTTTGGCTCGGTTTGTTTAGCAAAACGAACTTTACAATTGGTTCGAGTTCGGCTCGATAATACTATAACTATTTAAACAATTCAAACAGTTCGCGAATAGTTGGGCTCGTTTTAGTAAACAAACCCAAACAGCTGTTCGAATTCGGTTCGTTTACAGACAATTACCGAATAAACACGAACCGAACTCAAACAGTTCGTGAACTGTTCGATTCGTTAAACACCGGATATGCAAAATATGAACAGTAGTTTCTGAAAATTAAGATTTTGCATCCCATAATTAGTAGTCAAGAGAGCCGATCAGAGAGACGCGGTCAGCGATCTGGCCTGATATCATAAGCAATTATGCAACCCTAGTCCTTAGGAATCTGGTGGTTTAGTTGGAGATACTTCAGAGTAAAAGTCAAAATCTCTCGTTATAGAGCCTTTACCGTTCTAGTCCCATGACACTTGTATAAGATGTAAATTAGGTGTCGAGCAGCCTCCTAGGTTGACAGTCTGCACACAAGTATCACGTAAGGTGTATCTTACAAACTAGCATAAGTGGAGTAATTATTACTTACAAACTAGCAGAAGTAGAACACTCATACTACGAGTTTCCCCGACTTGAACATTTGATTTTTTGGAAGCAATACTCAACCGGAGTATTAACTGGACTACGTTGAGAAGAGTTGAGATTCTTCTTCGTATTTTTTTTTCGAGGGTTTAAACATTAATTTCAGCAAGACAAAAGATGATAACATAGTCAACAAGCCCCATGTTTTACGGGCTTAAGAATGGGCAGAATTTTGGGTTGAAGCTATACTTCTTTAAGGAAAACAACAAAAAGGAAAGTCCGGAGTATGTATCCCCATGTAATGGAGTAGATCTCTTTTGTCTTCATCTTTTTGTTTGTCTTTTTAGGAAGATAATAATGTACTTCCTCCGTTTTAAAAATAATATCACACATTGCCAAATAAATAGTTAATTAAACATCAATTATGACTAAATTCTAACACAATAGTTTATCGATATAGTTTTCACATTATTTAAATAAATAATATATAAAATACTTCTATGATTTTAAATGATTCTTGACTGACTGTGTATTTGATAATGTGTAATAGTATGTTTAAGATTGAGGGAGCATAAGTTTGTTATTTTCGACGAGAATTAAACATCTCCCAATGTTACCATTGTCTACTCCATACCACATAGGAGAGAGGAAATACATGAAAATTAAAGAGCATACATGAGCACTTTGATTTTCACATGTTCAAAATCCACCGTCACTAGTTCACCTTGCACCTAATTTAAAGCTTTTGTAACGGATATTTCCGGTGCATTAGACTCTCGCGTTTGCACAGGGTTCGATGAGGGGCCGGATCGATTTGCAGTCTAATGTACACAGTATTATCCTATACTCTGTGAAAGAGGCTGTTTCCGCAGCTCGAACTTGTGACCTCGAGGTCATAAAACAGCAACATTACCAATTGTTGTCAACCAGTCCTCATTTAAAGCCTTTGTAACAAATGAGTAAAGGGACCGAATCTTCACACCACAATCCCCTCATCCACTTCCTCACCGCACGACACGTGGCAGCAGGGGGGAGGGTGGTGAGACTAGATGCGGGTCACCCTCATCTAGCCTCACCACCTTCCCCTGCTGCCACGTGTTGTGTGATAGGAAAGTAGATGAGAGGATTGTGGATTGAGGAGATCCAAACTTATGAGCAAAAGCATTGTGAAATCTCAAGGAGTATAGGCTTGGAAGTTGGAATATTCTCTACAAAAATAATTAAATGTGGATGGAATATCCTATACACTTAACACCATAAAACAGACGAGGGTATAGGTTAGAAGAAAGAAAAGGGTGTCTCTACAGATATACACATACACACACCCTATCTCTATATATACACATACATACACACAGACATAAATAGAGACATACAAACACATGTATCAAAAAATTGGGTGCAATATATTCTGAGTTGTGGACAAATGAATGGATATATAGAGAAAAAGATGGGTATACATGCTTAGATGGGGAGGCATAAAATGGGTTAGGATCACATATCAAAGTTACGTGTTAAAGTAAGATGTTTTAGTAATAAATTACGTAGTTTTTTTTCAAAAACACATCCCTTGTGCGTAGAGTCTTTAATAAAACTACGTAGTTTATCACTTAGATATCCCATTTTGACACGGAACTTTGGCAAACCCAAAAATAGGATAATTTTGTCCTGAACTTTTCCTATTGGGAACTTAGACTTCCTGTTATATCATTGGATCAGTTGGTTAAAATCATTCTGATCCAATTAGTGGAATCCAAAATTAGTTAGCCAATAAATATGGAAATATCAATAGCGTCTAAGTCCATAGAATGTGACAAAAAGTTTAGGACAAAATTCAGCTATACCGTGTGAAATTATTTTTGTATCTGTAATTAACTGAGATTGATGGCCGGAGAAGGAATAAGAAATAACTGCCACATAGTGTAATCTTTTACATTTTTTCCTCTTTTGTTATCATGTGAAGGTTAATTTCCCTTAACCAAAACAATATAAAAATGTAAATATTTATGTTTTGCATTTTTCCTATTTCTTCTTTTTCTTATTTTTCCTTATTTATACTATCTTCGTTCCAAACTTAATAAAATATGTTCAAACCAAATTAGAACAATATTTTTTTAGATAGAAATGATAACGTATTTTGGTAGTTTTTGTTGTCGTTGCGATATACTGGATATGTTTGTTGGTTGATTGGTATAGAGTCGTCATAAATTTGTAGTCACAAAGTTTGATTCATTCAGGTAAAACGTCATGTTTGGTACATCAAAAGGTATCTGAATTGATAATGATTGAAAGAGGTAAAATTAGGCCGGAATAGAAAATATAATCCAATCTACCATTTGGTAGTGCAAGTTATAACAAAATTTCATTTGATTTACTATTATTATATTTGATCTGATAAGTCATAATGAAATTGAAGACGACAATATTAACTTAAATGTCCTTTCAACATATGAACACATAGTGTAAGATATGGGTCACTATTTGCACTCTAAATAAGTACACGTATATTTATTCGTTTCAACTGATTGTTCTTTTTCATTTTCAATTTAATCAACACACACTCTTCCTTAACTTTGGAATATAATGGAATAAAATAAAATGAATCAATAAATTAGTTGCACTTCTTATATTGTGAAGTAGCAGTTGATCGACACAGCTTGACGCAATTTTCATTATAAGTCTTCGGGAAACAACCTCTGTATGTTTTTAACACATGGTTATGGTTGTGTACATCCAACCCTCTCATATCCTGTTATATGTGGGAGCCTTTAAGGCAATGGGGTAATGTTGTTGTTTGTTGAGTCAAACAGTTTGTTAAACTAAATGAAGGTGAATTGAAAAACATAATATTTGTCTATGTTCGAGTCGTCACTCCTACTAAAAACAAACTGTTACAAATGAGACAAAAAGGATACATGAAGTTAGGAGAGTGTATCTAAAGTGACATACGCATGTTAAACGGAATGTAATGATAAAATAAAAAAAATATAGTATAATATACAGACGTGTAAAATCTTAACATATTAAACTATATATCTTTACATGAAATTGGAAAATGACAAAATAAATATGTCGACTCACAATAGATATAATAGCACCGTGTGTATATATACATATATATCCAAGAGACATGGCAAAAGCTCCCTACTTTAAGATATTTCAAAAGGTTTACAACATTTGTGATGGTAAAACTATTGTTGGATATATTAAGATATTTCAAAAGGTTTACGACATTGTATTTTTTAGAAAGAGTTATTTTATAAACATGAAATTGTTAAGAATGTTTAGAGACTTGACAAATACAACAACCATCATACTCAGTATATCCTAACGACAGCAAGGGTCTGAGAAAGGTAAAAAACATGCAAACAATACCTCCATCCTAAGGGATAAAAAGTTTGATTTCAGTGAGACTTCTGACTCTAATAATAATGCTTGGGCACTAGTGAAAAAATTTAGTAAACTCAAATAGACAGCTAGCCATGACAAATAAGTTTAAATATTCAAAAAGTATTTATTTTATAACATATTTTGAAAAATGTTACTGCATTTATTAATTTGATAGATGTAACGGTTACAAAAATAATGTTTAACAGACTTTATTTTTGTTACTACTAAAAACGGCAGGTAAATATGTTTTGAAATTTGAATATGATATGGTATTGTTGTGATACTAATGCTAATTGGTCCTTTCATTCGCACAGCATAGAAGGATGTGAGATAATGCAGAGGTTGAAACCTTAATTCTTTTGGTAAGAGTAAGATGTCTAATACAAAATAATCAAAACATAAATGACGTTTCTGATGCACTAAACTCCCGCGTTTGAGCATGGTCCGCAGAAAGAACGGATCGCTTCGCGATCTGATTTACACAGCCTTAACACACACTTTGTGCAAGAGACTGTTTATGCGGCTCGAACCTGTGACCTCAAGGTCACAAAATAATCGAAACATGTTTTAACAAAATTCCTCTTTGGCTCCTCCTGCAACAATAACCCAGAAAAAGAAGAAAAGTTCGCATTCAAAAGCTGTGTTGAAGAAGAAGAATTGACATATATGAAATGAATCAGCTCCTGATTCTATTGCTTGCAGCTCCAAAATTTGCTAAAATTGCATCTGCACTTGAGGAAGGAAAATAGTCCCAGCAAGGAAAAACAGGGGAATTCTGCAGTCCCCCCTCTAGGACATTAGACTGGGAGATCAGAGAAAAGTCCAAGAAAATGCTATAAATTTCATCTCCACATTTGCAGTTGAATGTCAAAACAGTACCCACTCAATCAACTTTATCCAAATGTCCAAATAATTCATTCCAATTAGATGATGCTTCTTCTGGCGTTCGGAATGACCATATATGAGATTTTGATTGTTCACGAGTCTTGAGGATCTCCTGCATTTGGATGAAAGAGAGACTCAAGTGCTTAGAACATTAGTCGTAGTCTCACTTTTGAGGTTATTTTCACTTGGAGAACAAACTCATTGAAAAGGATACTTGATAACCTCATCCACCTCATGTTTTATTCAACTACATTATATACATACAGTTGGCAGGAAAAACAATCTCATAACGCAACTAAACAAGAAACTGGTTTCAAGAGGATGATCTAGCCGTGCAAGAGAGTCAAATCTCTTTATAAAATTAAAAAATGCACAATCCAGCATCTACAGACACAATTACATTTTCCAATTGAAGTATAACCTTGTTATAGATTGAATGAAAAGGTTCTCTCACAGGAAGATAAACAATATTACAATTTCGACTATTTTCATACCCAAGTAAGTGAGTCTCCAAAAAAAAAGAGAGAGACTCAAAAGTCTGAATGTTGCCTGAAGTAAAGGGGGAAAACAGATCCAGAATACTCGTAGTTTAATGAGACTAGAAGAAGCACAATGAACAGCTAGCCAAACTTCATACTTTTGTATGATTACGTTGCAGCCAACTTTCTGTACTTTAGTATAGACACATATCTAAAACCTAAACTCTTCAATCATTGACGCAGCTTACTAGAGCTGTCATATAATTGTGAAGGCATTCCACCAACATCTGACACACACACACACACACACACACACACACACACCCTTCCCGTCTCTTTCTTTTTATTTTATTTGCCCCTTTTGGAACAAGAATGGGTTGGAGAAGCAATTTTGCTCCACATGCTTTTTCCTAAAACTAAATTTATCCATGCAACTAGCAAGACTTCACCACGAGACAATAGAAAGTTTTGTCCTTGTTTCTTGCATTTTAAGGGATACTTGAAAATTAAGAGAAACAGAAAAATTGAAAAGGGTGGATCACTTGCAAGAGAAGGTAGAATGAGGACTAACCTCCAATTCAGAAGGCCTCTTTGTTTTCAAATTCAAGCAATCAAACAGATCACTCCATTTAGCAGAGCAATTGTCAAGGACACCAAGGCGATAGTATTGTTGCATCTGGTGAACTGGAGCTGCAAATTTCAAACTTCAACTAATCTCAAAGTTTTACCAACATTTTATCAGATGATATAATTTCAAAGAAATTATCAAACAAGCATAAGACAGCCTTTCATATTCCATCGTATACTTTTCCATAGCTAAACAATTCCACCAGAAAATCTATCAAAAAGTTTATGTGATCCATTAAACCCATGGCAAAAAGAAAGTAAAAAACCACTTATCCAGGAGCAAGATCAGGCAAACCACTTTCTTATAGAAATAACCCTTTTAAGCCTTTAAGCACCAAAAGAAGAAGGGAAAAAATCCTATTTTTAGGGCATGTGACAAAACGAAACCAACCTAACAGCCTGCAAGCGGCAAAAAGATGCGCCTACAGGATTTTGCAAATCGTTGTCATGCCACGATCAACTTGCTGAAATTACAGTAATTTGTAGATTAAGAAGACAGAACGCCAAATACATAGAGCACAAACTAGCTATCAAATAAAAAATAATAATACCAAACCTACAGTAGCAAAACCAGAGGGCATCGAAACAGGTGCTGCAAGACAATCTCCGGCGAGGAAGGGTGGTTTCAGCCGCCTCCGGTGCGCTCATTTTCCTTCCCACTTCCTCTTATGTTTCGCACCTTGCTTCAACCGACGGCGTTGGAGTTTGTTGCCTTAGTTCTCTTGGAGATTTTCTTAAAAAGTTACCCTAAAGTTGACCTTAACCATTATGGGGCCCATACGACGTCGCGTAGATGATGTAAATAGAGATATTTGGGTAAAGGGATATAGTGAACGAAGTTTGTCTTATTTCGCCATCATAAAAAATTCAAATGCAATTGTCTGTCCATATGCACACACAGTTACGATTATTTTAATATCGAAAGCATTTTTATTTGTATTTACTAAATTCCTTCACTAGTATATTAACACACCATATTCTTATTATTATGTCATGTATACAGGTACATATAGAACCAGGTGTCTCACTGGAAGAAAACTCTCTATCCCTTGAAATAGATGTATTGTTTGTCAGTCTCTCATCCTCCCATGTCCTAGCGATAGCTTAGTGATTTCATTAGAAGGATTTCATTAGAATATTATTGTGTATCGCGTATGGTCGTATGGTAAAAAATTCAAATAGAAACCATATACAAGATTCAAACCGCGGATCTTTTACTACCATTACACAGAATCCAAGTAGAAACTATTAACAAGATTCAAATCTCGGATTTCTTATATTTTGTGAATGATGTAAATAGAGAAACATATTTTGATAGACAACTTGAATAAGACAAACTTGCTTATCCCAAATCCGTAAATCCAAATTTAAACCCGCAGATCCTTTATCATAGATGGTATTAAAGAAACCTAGTAGTTTTCTAGGTAGCTATGTCATGGGCTATGTTATGCAAGCAGTTCTTGTTTTTAAATTAATTAGGTTGTGTGATATTCTTTGAAACCCTTGTTTATCCTAAAATAGCATAGCACACATGCTATGACTTTTTTAGCTACTGTGGTTGTCATACTAAATTTCATATTTGTCATGACAAATTAGTTTGACAAAATATGTCATTTCCAAGAAAAAATAATTGTATGTGAGATATTGAATGAGAAGAAAGACCAACTTGGTTCCGCAAAAGAGCACTGAAGTCTGAAGATGTATTACGATACACAACTAGCTGTTACGAATTCAAAAGAAGAATCAAAAAATTATCAAGGCGTTTTCTCAGAAATAATGTCGTACTCGGTTGCTGTTTTATTTATCATACTTTGGACCGAACGAGATTCAATGACAGCAGAAGACGCGACGCGACTAATAAGGGCTGACACATGGCCTCCTGTGAAAAAAAACTACTATAGTTTGACGTGTGTCTCTCCTTTATTGGTCGCGTCACCGCGTCTTCCACGTCACCTAAACTTTACTCACTTTGGACACAAGGGGGCAGGGGAAAAAATTGCAGAAAAAAACTAGCACCTCTCAACTGAGCAAGATTGTGATCCACGTACCGAATTCATCAAGGGACTCGTACTACCCCATTGGATTCTCAATCACGTATTTGCACTCCCATTACAACAACGACGACATTACTCATTGAATCAGAGTTTCCCGTCTACAACAGGGTATGGAGAGTCAGATGTATACAACCATACACGTCTTATAAATACACAGAGATTGTTTCCTGATGACCCATAATAAAAATTACACCAATCTGTGTCGATCAACTACTACTTAACAAATGTATTTGAAGTCCCACTGTAAAACGAAATTCAAACTTCAACAAATTACTACCTTTCGAACATCCATGGCGTCCCCGCTGAAGGCGCATTACATGATGGAGGTCATGTCATACATTACACATGATAATATAGCTATATATCTATCTGTACGTATCAACCCTTCAAATTTATAGAATGTTACACATTTTTTCTGTCACACATTGCTACACATTTCCCGTCAAAAAACTAACTGAACAACCTTTTGAGGTGGTTGTCCAAAGAGAGACAGTTCATAGGACACTACTTTGTCTCTCCTGCTCCTTTTGGATCCTTTCAAACCCATGAATCTGAACCAGGGCCAATCATTTCCCATTGCAGAACAGTTGCCGGCCCTGCGTGCCGGTGGCTGCTGATCTATGTGAAAAGCATCTTGAGTTCCTCAATGCGCGCTGTTCGTACTTCTTGATCAGTCAAAGCACCAGAGATCAGTCGTTGCTTCCGGGCTTGCACCAATTCCATTCTTTCTTCTACTGTTCCCTGTGGAAACATACTCGGTTTTTTCGGTTTCTCATGAAAAGTCTGTTTTAGGAGCACAGATGCTTAAGAAGGCCTTAAGAGAGTAGATGAAAACTTGGAAGGATCAGTAGTACCTTCATAATAAACCGTTTAATCTTTACATTTTTTGTTTGTCCAATGCGATGAATTCGCATCACGGCCTGTTCTTCAACTGCTGGATTCCACCAAGGATCCTACAACAGTAAAGTATACAACAGAAAAGCAACTGTATTAGTGAAGGTGTATTTGTTTGATACTGTTCATCAATATCTTCGAAGTTATACAAATGAACTGTCTTTGTGCCTTTGCCTGCTTAACGAACATTTCCCAGCAGATGTGTTTCATTTGCTTTCCTGTAGCTAAAGGTTAATTTATGAATCGAGCGAGGATTATTTCATATGAACACAAGGATGCGGGGAGATAAAATATCAAGAGTCGAAGACTGAGGTTAACTTCTGAAAAAACAAAAATACTTTTACCAAGATGTACATACCAACACAAAAGCATTGGATGCAGCTGTAAGATTTAATCCCACCCCACCAGCTTTTAGTGACATTAGCATCACCTGTTTGACCGGCAACGGAAAAATGTTAATTGATATATGCATTGAGGGCATGTCCACATAGAATGCTTTAGCATAAAGAAGGTCAGACCATGATACTATCTTCTTCTGAAAATTGTTTTATCACTTTCTCACGTTGCTGCTGGTTCAGAGTTCCATCCAAACGAACAAATGAAACACCCTTCCTGAAGTTTTAAGTAACAATCCAGACACCGGTATTAGAAGAATATTAGAGAAATCAGTGAAGTGCTCATAAAACCTTTAGAGAAACAAGGGTGCAAAAGGAGTAACCTAGAAAGAGGAATCTGCAGTAGGTCTAGAAAAGCAGTCCACTGACTGAAAACAACACTTTTGGAGCCTTCCTCCCGAATATTTTCAAGTTCGTTCAAAAGAGCAGAAACTTTAGATGATTCAACCCAATTTTTCTCTACATCTATCTGGAAGCGACTATTTGTTGGAGCAGTAATAAGTTCTTGCTTGCTGATGATCTTCCTGAGAAATGAAAAATCACACAATGATTTAATAGGGACGCAGCAAGGTTAGGCCTTGTAACGAATACAAGGAGCCAACCTACTCTAAGGCACAAGGGACATAATATATGTATAGCTGTACCTACAAACAGGACAAATACCCGAAGCAGGACTTCGCCAACTTGCCAAGAGACATTCTCGACATAAGCGATGAGCACATGGAGTCAATACAGCATCTTCAAAAGCTTCAAGGCAGATTGGGCATTCTCCTTCTTCTCCCTTGCGTAATTCCTCCACTACCTCCATTACAAAAGCTGGCGAAGGAGCGACTTTACTTTTTCCCTTTTCAACATCATGCCCACCCTTTAAAAAACGTCTGGCAAGCTTATTCAGATCAGAGAACTCTTGTGTATCTCCTCGACTGGACACATCAGAAAAGAATCAAAAGGGTATATTAAACACTTAAGTTGAACAACGACAATGATGGTGATGAAAATACACAGGCAAGCATCTTCGTAAGTCACTGTCTGTGTGTGTGTCTATTGGAGAACAACATGCAGCAATTAGCAGAACCAGGAGTCCAAATTAAACAATTGGATGAATCCAAGAGAATCATACAAATAATAGAGCAATTAGCAGGACCCGTAATGCTTTTAAGGTGCCTTAATCCTTGAATGTAAGAAACTGACATTTGCTCAGCTTAACTAAAGATATTGAATCATAAAGTTTGAAGAGATTTGCCTCTTAGCTCTAATCACCAAGCTACAACACATTGCAATTGCAAATATACGCATATGCCAGGGATTACTTCACATTTTCTCAGTAACTGACAGAAGTAGAAGAAAGTGCTTATTCTCCATTCATATGTTATTTCAAAACTTTGAAGCAACGCAATCAGACTATCACACACACTCGAAGAGTAAATTGCAAGAGCTATTTACACAATTCCAAGGCACCAGCAGACCTCAAGACAAGAAATGGATGATCACAACATTGACGAAGCCGCAAGAGCAATTCCAAAATAGAAGCATAATTATGAAGAACACGCCCTTGCTCGACAAACTGGTCGAACTTCACCTATTAAATATTGCAGAAAAATGTCAATCCCAATATTCACCGATTTGTCATTTTGCCTTACCTATATCTTGTTATAAGCAGATAGAATGAAAAGTACCTTTGATCTTTTGAACAAAGCATCATAAAAGTCTCTCTCCATTTCTGTTAGTTCACAATATATCACTTGAATATCTGCCGGTGGAAGTACTATAATTGGCCTGCAAATTCAAAAGCAATGGAGCAGAGGGTCCAAGGCGTCCAAGTAATAACAAACACAATAATTACGTTTAACATCTGAATGGAGCGCTAAAAAGGATCTGCCAGCTCTACCTGCCTTCTTTGTCAGTACAAGCCTTTGTTCTTCTTAGCATGATTGGCTTTAAGATAGATTGGACCAGTTTGAGGCCCCTAGGATCACCCTCTTCAAAAGGTTTCTGAACAAGTTTGTTCCACCTTCAAATAAGAAAGTAATTAAGCATTGTACTGGTAAACTCAAAGTAATATTGGCTCTATAACAGCTTTACAAAGCAACTGATGAAATAATAACAGAACAAAAAACTTTCATCATAAATAGGACTAGGCATGACTTGCATTAAGAAAATCTTAAAAGCGCTGTATCATTTTCCATGTAGCAGTAATTAAAAAATATATACATTTCATGTAGCAGTCAGGTTTAAAATACATGATCAGGTATGACAGAAACTGTGACAGTATTTGCCTTCAATCCAGAAAACAAATAGATACATAAAAGCTATCAGCATACTGTAAATACCAGAAAGGCGGGATTCATATAAAACAATTTATATGGTATAAAAATGTGCCCTGAATAAGATTTTGAAAGTTAATTATACACAGAAATTGGAACGTGGAAACACAATCTAAAGATAATGACACGAATACCATTATGAGGCGTATTACAAGCAAAAACTGATGGATGCACAATGGTGGAATAGAACATTTCGACATGAATAAGAATTTACTCCTCGAGAAAACAAATGTATACTGACTCATGCTGAAAAAATATTAACAAGAGCCACATAGGAAACATTACAGGCACAACTCAGCTATATTTTAAGGTAACAACAAATGTATGAACAGAACAGAAGGAAATTTATGGATTGCGTCAGTTTGACATTTTATCTCAACTGTATGTTCCCTTTGTAATAGAATGTTTCCTTTCTCAAAAACAACATTCTAATAAGGAAAGGCAAATTTAGATGAGAACAAGACAGACAACAAACATATCATTTCTTATAATCAACGTCATTGCAGCTTTATATGCTTAAATTTTATTGCAATGTGATACTAAGATTCGCAATCAATCTTATGGAACACCTTTGCTATTTCACTTTAGAATGTAATTTGGAATTTTTGAAGACAAGATATCAGTATATTAGTAATATAGTTGCAATGCAGTAATAGATGTCATGTAAACGAAGTTCTCCATCTTCTGCACAGAAACAGATCTAAACCGAAATAATCACCACTAAGATGATGCACAGGCTGATATGTGATCGAAAAATACACAAGTCCAGAGGACGAAAAATACTGATGAAGAACATAATAATACACTGCTGCTAGCATTGGGAGGAAATGGAAGGAGATAAAGGATATAATGCTGGAAAGTTCCCGAGAATAAGTTAGGCAGACTAAATAAGCACAAGAAGGTAGAACATAGTGAAATTCTACCATGCCCAGCTTCCCCACGGTTCGATCCTCAAAAATCGCAGAAGACTGTAGATATCTTCCAGGTTGTTCTGGTATATCAATACAACAAATCAGAACACAAAATAAAAATATGGCATACGACGTATACAAGATATACAACAAAATATCAAAAATTTTGCAAGCAACGAAAAAATGAAGGATCACACAAATCCTTCAAAGTCTTCGGCAAGATATATCACAATATACATGCACAAATTAGGCATGTCTGTGAGGCCAAAACAATAATACCTGAATAGGGGTTCCTGTGAGGCACCACCTACGATCAGCAACAAGTGCAGCTGCAGCCATGGAAATTTGGCTTTTAGAAGACTTTATTGTATGTGCTTCATCAAGCACCACCCTAAACCATCTCACTGAGAAGAGTCCCCCATTGCCCTCAGGATTCTACAATAAAAGCTTATATAAATAAAGGACATGCTCCAGACTGCAGAACTCTCATATAAGCAACAAAGCTGGCAAGGAGGAAAAAGATCTACACAACTACACATAAAATAGGCTGTCCACATATGGACAATTAAACATAATATGTTACTAGACAGCAGTATGAAATTAAAAGAGGGCACCTCTGTTGAAAACTCTGAAGATAAAACTCCAAAGGTGGTGATGACGACGTCACTTTGAGAGAGAATAAGAGCATCCTTTGACCTACTTTGCCCATAGTGAACATACAACGACAGCATTCCAGGTTGTGCATGAGTTTCAATCTCAGACTGTTAACATAGAACAATTCAAAGTAAGAAATTTCATGTGAAAAGTCAATCCACATTGTTTTGCCACTTGTTAAATATTAGTTTATTGCATGTAGAACTCACCTTCCACTGGGCCACAAGTGTCATTGGACATACAATCAGGTTTCCTCCATTAGCAAATGTCTTTCCCCTCTTCAAAAGCTTGTCAAAACTAGATAATTTTGATTCTTTCCTTGGAATAGTAGAGAATTTATCTGAAGTCAAGTTATCTTCACAGTCTTCAAAGGATGACAGCGCAGCACACTGGCTTCCTGATGAACCACCCCTCCCAGAATGAGTTAGAAGAAGCGCTATGGTCATGACTGTCTTCCCAAGCCCCATTGCATCTGCCAAGATCTTTAATTCCTTTGATCAGATAATCTAATTATTTTTCAAAATGTGCGACTTACAAAAGTATCAGTAGAAGTAGCAACATACCCCTCCTCTAGCCATTTGAAGAGTGCTTGGAAATTCAGTAGTCACGTCACCAGAAAATGCATTCACATATATAACGAGCTCCCTCCTAACAACAGACACATGCACCTATTGGACTGAATCTAACCACAAATAACTGACAAAACTTAGCATCACATACTTGTCTGCAAGACAATATGCATCCCAGCACGGGTGTAGAGTCGATGCTGCCTCATCCATGCAGTGTCCCCTCTCCAACTGAATCATCCAATGAAGAGCCTGCTTCTGGTATGGTCTCAGTGCACACTGAATAGTGCTAGGAGGTTCCATTTCCTGGTCATAAAACAGTTCAAGTAAAAGGAAGAGCAGAAACACTAACTAGCATAAGAAGATCCACAAATGGGTACGACCTCTAATTCAGGATTATCGGCAACACCAACAATTCTATCAAGATCTTTGTCAGAAATGGATCCCTCGGTTTCGGCTTCATTTTCGTTCGAAGATAATGGTGTCTTTAAACTTCCACTATCCAACAACAGGGAAGGCATGCTAGAGGAATCCTATTAAGAAAACAGAGCATTAGCACACAACATAAATTCTCACAACTGGAGAAATCTACTCAACCTGTAAGCCATACCTCAATGCTCAAAGGCCGCTTCCGCGAGTACAAATCATTAGGAGTAAAATCTGCCTGTGACGACCAGAAGCAATAATTGAGGTCAATTACAAAATCCCTTTTTTCTAGAATGGCCAATTCTATACAACCTCAACAGCTTAAGCATGCAACAATTTTGGTAACTGTTTCCACACCTATCTTATTCAGCCTTACCACCCTTGTTTAATTTGATTAACGTATTCACTCTCACAAGGCCTAGCAAGTAAATAAAGGTCACCACTTCATATAATCAAACCTCCTCAAGCATGCTCCCTCATTGTCTTATCAAGGATGCAACTCCAACTTTCTTTTTGATCATCATTTTTAATACACATTAGACAACTGGTTAAAAAGACATGTTATTAACTCACCATCAGGTTATATGAACTCAATCTCAACGTGATACAAAACAGAATTCCATAAAGATGCGTGGGTAAAAGGTCAACTTCACCTTCTTGAAAGGGGAAATGCCTAAAAGTTGAAATAAAGTAGGAATGGGATGAATGACGGATTCATCATTTCCCGCTGCTTTGAGTGAGGCATGATGTCTTTTCTTAATAGCGGAGCTGTTAATATAAACACTGTTACATAGCAAAAATAAGAAGATTCAGCTCATGCAGTAGATGTTGCACCTATAAGACTGATATACTCATTAAAAAGACAAACCACCCACGCATACCTGACGCACAAATCAATTGTTTCCATAATTCCCAATTTAGGATGAGCATATTTACAGCATCCCTTGATCAGAGCTTTGTTTTCCCTCACAAGGGGCATCAGACATCTAGCCCATTCATTTGGAATACGACCAATCTGCAAGCAATCTAGTCAAGGTTGTGACCGATATACAACCATGCTGATAAACCAACAGCACCAATGTTTTACATGCCTCACTATTGCTATAAATAACTTCTACTACTCTTGTAACCAACATTTCTGCAGCACATGGAATCACAGAACCACGAGTATACTGTCAACTTAATCTTCATACATGTACAGACCTCAAACTCACAAAATAGTATCATCTAATCATATAATTTATTATCCAAAAGACACTGAGCTTCACACATGGTTTGCTGAAATACTAAATCATTTTGATACTAATAATAGCCAAAGCGTTCAGCAGAAACTAAAAGTAAAGTACCTCTCCACACTTTCTTGAAGAAAACCTCACGATTTCAGAACACGCAGCAACATGTCGCCCCCGACCACTCCCAATCTTACCCGATGACGACGAAGACAACTTCATCTCAGCTGGAAAAGTGAAAACAACTTCCTCGCCAGGGTCCAAACTCCTTCCTTTACAAGTAGACAACCCGGCAATCTCACCACATCCCACAAACCACCACTCAGGACCAATTGAACTCGAACATGAAGTCCCACTTGAACTCGATTCCCTCGGCTCCTCAACTTTCCCTACTCTCTCAATCCCCTCACGGTTAGCCTTAACATTCCCGTTCAAAATTGAACTAGGCACATTTCCATTCTTGCAGCAACTCTCACTGCTCGAATTCGATGCGGAATTTTGCGCCTTCGGTTTCAAATTCTGCCTCAAAGCGTCTGTATTATTTGACATTTCAGGTGTTTGAAAACAAGGGGTGTCAAATATAACGTTTATTGCCGCCGTGGGATCATTCTTGGCCATGTGAAGAGCTCGAATCACGTCCATTTTCGAGTATTCAGAGCCCACGACGGATAAAACTGTTGAAATTACTTCGTCAGATACTTTATCGAACCCCATTATTAGGGGTAGCAAATATCCAAGCCCTAAAATTGAAAATATAAAATAAAGGGGCAAATAGAGCTCATATGCCCTTCAAATTATTCTTCCACTTTGCATTACTTGATGAATTTCAAGATTTTGGGAGAAATTGGAAATGGAAAACCCTAGAAATGGAATTTGAAAGGAATTGGTGGTTGCCTGGTTGGCGGCTCTGTTTCTACAAGAAAACTCTTATTTGATATTCCCGCCATATTATAACACGCGGGTAGGCATATCTCATACACCTCTCTGTCTAGTAATATAAATCACCTTTTTGTTGTTCAAATTTTAAAATCACTGCTTTCCCATTAAATATGAAGTTTCAGGTACATTAGGCTCGGTGTTTACACATAGGTCGGAAAGAAGATGATTAGTTTCACGATCTGTTGTATATTGTCTTATCCTACTTTTCGTTCAAGAAGATTTTAAATTTTTTTTTCCTACACAAATTTAAAAGATTAGAAGAACACTTCTAGTCTACTAACTTTTCACTCCTCGGTACCAAATTGGGAGTGTTTTTCTTTTTTGAAATGTTAAAAAAGATGTTTATTTTTATTCTAATCTTAAAAATGTATATAATTTTCCAAAATTGTCTGTAGTATAATAAAAGAAGAAAACATACAAAATGTTAACCAACAATATACAAAATCATAAAATTAGAATTAGGTACTAGTTTTAATGGTTAGATAACGTATTAAATGATAATTATTTTTATTTTTGAATTCCAAAAGAAAACTTTTAATTTGATACGGAGGGAATGCTAACATCATAAAATACTATTAGACCTTTCTTGACTTGACTTCATTTACAAGAATGTGGCCTTTTAACTAAGATATTTTGTTTAATAAATACGAATCTTTAGTGTTTGGACCAGCTAGTATAGGTTAAAAGTGTGTTTCCATTGCATGAGGATCCTGCGTTTGCGTAGGGTATGTAGAGAGGCCGAATCGCTTCGCGATCTGATATACGCAGCCTTAACCTACAAACTTATGCAATAGGTTGTTTCCGCAACTCGAATCGGTGACTTTAATGTCACAAAACAACAACTTTGCCAGTTGACGAGGTCGGATTGTCTCGCCAAGGTAAAAGTCGAAATATCCGGGGTCTAAGGCCGTCACCCCTCCGTCACTTGTCCTCCTAGGAAGCCTGAGAAAGAAAAGAACGCGTTAGGGGTCCCAGGGCGCTGCCCCGGGGAAACCCTCCGACGCTCAAGTCAGTTGCGGGCATTATAGCGTATGGCTTTAACTGAAATATAGGTTTGACGAAACCTGTTTGAGGTCGGCCAAGGTGTAGGCCGAGCTGAGATGAGAACAGCGGGGTGTTTTTCTCACTAGTGATTTGGACTTAGGTTTTTTCCTTCCAAATTCGACTTGGAGCTTCTTACTGTTGGAGAAGCTCTTTTATAGTTGGTGAAGGTGGGAGCTGCGTGTCCCAGATGGTTGAGATGACGACGTCTGGTCCGCTTGCATGGTAGCCGTGCAGCTGTTATGGATTGATGTACTGGCACCTTTCCTCCATTTGATTGACATCTGGAAAGCAGGATACTGCATGTAGACCACGTAGCATACAGCTCTGTGACTGTTGTAACCTGGCCGAGATCAATAATCAGAGCCGTGGTCGAGAACAAATCCGAGGCCGAGATGTGTTCCTTTGGCCGAGATAGAACTGTTGAAGGCTCAACCAGGAACCAAGGACTGGTTTCCTTTGGCCGAGCAGGATGTATATCCGCTCTTCTAAATGTCCGAGATACTGTTATTATGGCCGAGGTGCCATTTTGAAGGGCAGAAATGCCGAGGTCTTGTGATAATGCTTGGGGCCGAGGTTCTGGGCTGGCTATTTCAGTTGAACTGAAGCCGAGATAAGATCCATTGGCCGAGGTGGAACCTTTAGGCCGAGGTGGAACCCTTGGTCCCAGTAGGGTGCTGACCTTGCTGCCGAGATGGCATGGGGCCTCTGTGGCCGAGACGGAGTATTCGTCTGCATGTGACTTGGTCAGTCTTCAGGCCGACCTGCGGCACTTAGTCATTTCTGTACTCTTGCTCTAACGTTGACTATCATTGACTGACGGGTGAATTTTCTGGTATCATCATTTGCCCCCCCATATTAGTTTGGCCGAGCTGAGCTGAGGGCAGGCTAATCTGTTGATATCGTTGCCTTCAGCCGAGGTGTTACTCTTGATGCCAATTACTCCATAACTGTCAAGCGCAGTGTACGAAGCATCAGTTCGTAGCTGTACTGATTGGATCAAACTGACCAGGTAGATAATTTATTCGGACACATGTCCATCTCGGATTAGTTTGTCCTGCGCAATTATTATCTTCGCAGATCGAGGTGGCGGTTCAGCTTTTAATTACGTCGGTTCGAGATTCGATGCCAATCAGCCTTGATGGTGGCATGGGAATCGAGGTCAGCCTAACCCGAGGTGACCTTTGAAATGGCTGAGACTTTTGCCTATAAATAGGTCTTTCCCCTTCATTTTTGCGTTTTTGCTATCTGCTTACTCTGTCTTCCCGGCGCTTGCTTCCTTCTCCGGCATTCCTCCTACATTCTCCGGTCTCCTTTCTTTTCCGGCAAATCGCCTGTAAGTCTTCTCTGCTAGCTTTCATGTCTTCGGCTTCAGATTCCCAAAATCTTTCTGAGGGAGCTTCCTACGTTGGAAACGTAGGAAACCTCAGCTCATCATCAGAGAAGACAATTGTCTCTGAGAACCACCTTCAGCTCGGCCGTTAGGTGGCGCTGGAGATGGTGCTGGTCCTAGCGGACAGGCTCCGCCGAGCAGAGCTATTAGAGTAATTGAGGTTTCTCCAGAACAGGCAGAAACCATTCCTCCTCCGGGCACGGCAACAGTGCCTAGTAGATATAGGGTTTCAACTCTGCCGGTAGGAGTTGTCTATAGGGGGTCTCCTTCAGCCGAGGTTCAAGAGTCTTTTTGTACTCTGTCCGAGGTGGACGTGTCTTTATTATGCGGGATGTACGATATTGACGTTGAGCAATTCGATCCCATCCTTCCTTTACCCAATCAAACGGCCTATGACCCTCCTGCGGGATATGAAGCCATCTACGAAGAATATTTCCATTCCGGATTCCGTCTTCCCATCCCAGTTTCTTTGTTTCGAATTCTTCATTCTTATAACCTTAGGCTTCCTCAAATCAAGCCTAACAGTTTGAAAATTATTCTTTCTTTTCTGCTCTTCCTTAGAGCATCTGAGATCCCCTTCGATCAAAGAATCTTTAGGAGTCTGTTTGCTTGTAGGTCTTCAGAGAGTTGGTATTACTTTACCAAAAGAGTGACTCCTGAAGATTTTAATTACGTTGTACATATTCCTTCCTTCAAGAAGAATTGGAAGGGTAGGTTCTTCTATATTAAAAAGTTAGGGTTACCCCAACTTGATATATGGAAGTCGGACAGAGCTGACAACATGAAGCCGAGCCCAGAATATTGTGACGAGGCGGCCAAGTTGTACTCTCTGCCTGTGGTTATTGACTGGCATAGAGTTAATGAGTCCGTTCTGAAGGCAGCCGATCTGAGTTCTTTGGCCTCTGGTCCTCATTACAAACCTCTTTCTCCAGAAAATTTGGCAATAGTCCGGGGTATACTCTACTACTTGTGCTTCTTTCTCATCTCTAACTTCCCCCACTTAACCTTGTGCACTTTATGTAGGCTCCATGGCTCCTGGAGGGAAGGATGTTGCGGCAAAGATTGCTAAGGCCGCAGCTCGCAAGAAGGCTCCGGCCACGAAAGCAAGGGCTGAGGCCGCACAAGAACTGCCCCCAGCCGAAGGCATTGCCGAGGCTGAGGTGAATCAAGCCATCACAATCGCCTCTGAGTCAACCACTCCAGGTATCTAGTATTTTTGTAGACTTGTAGTATTGTTTTTAGAGTGGTCTTTAACTCTAAATACTGGTATAGGACCTCCAAATGATCTTGGACTGACCCTGCCAATTGAGGGTTCTGTTCTGGGAAAAAGGCCCAGAGAAGACGATGCCCCCATTCCTGAGGCCGAGATGGCACCTGCTCTGGAAAATGTAACGGTGGACGAATTTGATGAAACTGACACCGTGATGAACCCTGCCATAGCCAAGAAGATGAACAGTTTGATACTACCTATTGACAAACAACGTTTCTCAACTGCATCTTGGGGCAGCTTGGTCAACTCTGTCCATATCAACTCCGCCATGGTATGATTTACCTCTTGTTTGTTTCACATGCTAAAAGTTTTTCTAATTCCATTTCGGTGAAACAGCTAACAGTGCAACTATCCGAGCTCATTAGCCGAGGTGAGGAGTTGCAAAATCAACTGGCAAGTAAAACCAGAGAGTCTGATGCTAATTCCCAAAGCATTGCATTTATGAAGTCGGAGATCATCAAAATTCAAGGCCAAAAGGAAGAGGCTGAAACCAAATGGGTTACGGCCAACTCCTTGGTGTCCGAGCTGGAAAAGAGGAATGCCGACCTAGAGGCATGCTACAACCAAGTAATGGCTGAGTCTGGGCAGAAAGATGCCGTGATCAAAACTCTGCAAGAGAAACTGTAGCAGCAAGCATCAAACTTTTCTGCTCAACTTAATGCGGCCAAGACTGAAGCAGTGGCCGTGTTTAAGAAATCTGAACTGTTCGAAGAGAATATGGTGCTGCTGCAGGGCCCAGTTATGCAGATGGGTCAGACAAAGGCCATTGACGTCTGTGTTGAGGTCTGCCCCCAGTTAAACAAAGATGACCCCAGACTGGTTGAGCTCTATAACATCAATGCTGAGGCCGAGTTCGAAGCCCAGTTTCAGAAGTTCACTGAAGGGGCTGACTTGCGTGATGATGATGAGCAAATCTAAACTTAGATTGTATTAAGTGTGCTCTTATCATCAATGAAAGTTTCTGCCCTCTTAAGTTGCAATTCTCGTTTGTTTCCGAGTTTTTTGCATTTTTGAGTATTTTCTTCGAACTTTTTGTAGCCTAAGTCACACATCGGATTCACTAATCTTGGGCAAAACTCTACCCGCAGAATAGCGTAATTGAACTTTTCAAGTTCATTGTTGCCGAGATTGAATGTCGGTCTTATTAAACCTGCTCAACTTTAATAAAAGATAACAAAATAAAAGTTACCTTGTCATGTTGAGTTTGAATAAGAGAATCTCGTGAAGCCTTGGCCGAGATCTCATTTAAATAATTATGAGCATATCCGTTGTACACTAGCCGAGGTGAGATATAGAGGTCTGCCTCAACCTTATCCAGAGTTGCCAAGGTCATACGAGTCTCGAGCAAGTTGGTGTCCCGAGCTAGCCGAGATGCAACTTCAACCCTTAAACAAGATCTTTCCCAAACCTGCTGAGAAGAAATCTTTAACCCTCTGGCGGGCTCTTTCCCCAGATGCTGCTGAGAAGAAATCTAACCCTCTGGCGGGCTCTTTCCCCAGAACCTGCTGAGAAGAAATCTAACCCTCTGGCGGGCTCTTTCCCCAGATCCTGCTGAGGAGATATTTTTAACCCTCTAGCGGGCTCTTTCCCCAGAACCTGCTGAGAAGAAAATTTTAACCCTCTTGCGGGCTCTTTCCCCAGAACTTGCTGAGGAGAAATTTAATGAACTTCAATTCCGCAAGGCTGTCCATAACACTGAGTTGAATGAACACTTTTTATTGCTGAGAAGTTTCATGCATCAAGAGGTGACTGCTGTACAGGCCAACTACAGGGCCGAGCTGGGGGTTTTCAGATATATACGAAAATTGATCCCCACTGAGCTCAGTTAACAGTCTAGGCAGCCTAGCTATTTTTCCAACTCAGAGCTACCACTCGGGTTGATGTTCACCTTAAGGAACATCTAATTCGGCTCCACTGCGCAAGTTTCATCTCGGATCGTGAAACTGCTGCAGATGGCCGAGCTCAATCTGGCGAGCTATCTCTTTACCGAGTTGTCTACAGTTTTCTGTATCATGCCCTATATCATGATGATATAAGCAGTAGAGTTGAGGATTCCTCTTATGGAGTGGCCCTGCAATGGGCTTTGGTTCCTTCACCAAACTCTTCTTTCTCATATAGGAAAGGATGCGAGCTTTTGAAGCCAAAAGAGAAGTCCTTTCTCTTCCACGACCCCCCATCCGAACTTTGACAGATGCTCTTTCTCGCCGTGAGGCCTGGATATGTGTTCCAGAACTGGAAGGCCGAGATGAGACCGAAAGGCACTGTATGGTCTGATAATCAGACCTCCGTGGTGAGTATCCTGCATCGTACATAATCTCAGCTTGACATTCAGAATGATACCCTGGCCGAGATGGAGAATACTCCAACTGCTGATCACTAGCACTGCTAGGAGAGGGATCATTGATTCCTTCTGTCATGGCTTTTCCTCTTAGCTCCATAACAGCTTGAAATGCCACCGGATTTTGAGCCACATAGTGTATAGCTCTCATATGTTCTTCATGTGAGAGGATGATAGGAGTTGAAAACTCCTCAAACTCCTTAGAACATGAAGTAGTTTGTTGCAAAGAAGACATTTGATTATCTTCTCTGCTCATCTTTCTCTCAGTAGCTTTTGAAGTCTGCTAAGAAGAGTTGGTAGTGACGATATTTCGAAAGTCAAGGGACCCGGAGGTTCAGGCCCTCCTTCTAGCGCAAATTTGACGAGGTCGGATTGTCTCGCCAAGGTAATAGTCGAAATATCCGAGGTCTAAGGCCGTCACCCCTCCGTCGCTTGTCCTCCTAGGAAGCCTGAGAAAGAAAAGAACGCGTTAGGGGTCCCAGGGCGCTGCCCCGGGGAAACCCTCCGACGCTCAAGTCAGTTGCGGGCATTATAGCGTATGGCTTTAACTGAAATATAGGTTTGACGAAACCTGTTTGAGGTCGGCCAAGGTGTAGGCCGAGCTGAGATGAGAACAGCGGGGTGTTTTTCTCACTAGTGATTTGGACTTAGGTTTTTTCCTTCCAAATTCGACTTGGAGCTTCTTACTGTTGGAGAAGCTCTTTTATAGTTGGTGAAGGTGGGAGATGCGTGTCCCAGATGGTTGAGATGACGACGTCTGGTCCGCTTGCATGGTAGCCGTGCAGCTGTTATGGGTTGCTGTACTGGCACCTTTCCTCCATTTGATTGACATCTGGAAAGCAGGATACTGCATGTAGACTACGTAGCATACAGCTCTGTGACTGTTGTAACCTGGCCGAGATCAATAATCAGAGCCGTGGTCGAGAATAGATCCGAGGCCGAGATGTGTTCCTTTGGCCGAGATAGAACTGTTGAAGGCTCAACCAGGAACCAAGGACTGGTTTCCTTTGGCCGAGCAGGATGTATATCCGCTCTTCTAAATGTCCGAGATACTGTTATTATGGCCGAGGTGCCATTTTGAAGGGCAGAAATGCCGAGGTCTTGTGATAATGCTTGGGGCCGAGGTTCTGGGCTGGCTATTTCAGTTGAACTGAAGCCGAGATAAGATCCATTGGCCGAGGTGGAACCTTTAGGCCGAGGTGGAACCCTTGGTCCCAGTAGGGTGCTGACCTTGCTGCCGAGATGGCATGGGGCCTCTGTGGCCGAGACGGAGTATTCGTCTGCATGTGACTTGGTCAGTCTTCAGGCCGACCTGCGGCACTTAGTCATTTCTGTACTCTTGCTCTAACGTTGACTATCATTGACTGACGGGTGAATTTTCTGGTATCATCACCACTTTTTAAGACCCGTCCTGTGCAATAGGTTGTTTCCGCAGCTCGAATCGGTGACTGTAATGTCACAAACAAGCAACTTTACCAGTTGTTTTAAGACCCGCCTTCATAGCTAATTAGGTTAAAAAGCCACTATTTTTCTTTTCTCCACCCCTTGTCGTTTCTTTATTTTATTTCAGTCATTAATTCAAGTTGATCACAATACCTTCTGTCTCGTAATCATATAACAATTTATTTTTCTTTTAGTTTTTTTAAAATACAGGACGGGAGTACATACTTAGTTATCTCTCTTTTATATAGATTATCGTCTTCTTTATTGAACACGTCTAATAATATTAAAGTTTGTCTAATAATCGATTATACTACAATAATGGGATGTTTCATATTTGTCCAGTACTCATGTTTGGGGTGATATTAAAAGATAATTAACCCGACAACAACAACAAGTGATGAGACCTAAATCCACCTGCTTGGATAAAGACAAGACTCAAGTTGGTCAATAGCGGTCAACGTAAGGCCACCTCAGGCAGTTGACTGGTCAACCTTGGCTCCCATCATTCTCGGCCAGAGGCCGAAAACCTTCACGGCTGGTCTCGGCCAGGTCTCAGCACAGCCACAATGAGGCTGAGGTCAGGCCTCAGCCCGGCTGGAATGAATCTCAGCTAGGCTTCAGCCCGGCCAAAGCGCCTTGGCCAAAGTATCTCGGGCAGGCCTGGGCATAAGGCCTCTCTGTCAAACGTTTAGTGAAAGGCCTAAAGGCCTCAAAAGGCCTCAAATTTTTTCCATCAAATTGTTTAAATTTTTATATAATATGAGGCCTCAGCATTTATATCAAATTGGCCACCTTTGTCCTCGGCCACACTTGGTTTCGGCCAAACCTCAGCAAGGCCAAGCTTCAGCTCGGCGAATGCTCAGCCCGGCCATAGTGGATTCTCGGCCGCTGTTTATTTTTTGGGTCTTCTGGGTTTTCTTTCGAGCTACGATCTCGGCAACCTTGGATGCAAATACACCGTCACTAAAAGTCGACACGTCAATTCGACGCGACAAGCGCATTGATACTTTGAATAGATTAGTCTGCCCTTCCTGTTCGGTTCGGCCAGACTAATCTGGGGGCATAATGATGAGACCTAAATCCACCTGTTTGGATAAAGACAAGACTCAAGTTGGTCAATAGCGGTCAACGTAAGGCCACCTCAAGCAGTTGACTGGTCAACCTCGGCTCCCATCATTCTCGGCCAGAGGCCGAAAACCTTCACGGCTGGTCTCGGCCAGGTCTCAGCCTAGCCACAATGAGGCTGAGGTCAGGCCTCAGTTCGGCCTCAGCACCTCGGCCAAAGGAGAGCTCGGCAGCAGAACAAAAGTGCCAAAATAGCATCTCAACACCTTTAACATCAGGACTCAAAAAGGGGCCTTAGCATCTCCATTTCAAAGATCATTTTATCACATTGGCATATTTCGGCCAATTATGATTCTTGGCCATTTTGAAGATGTCGGCCCTCAGCTCCTTTCTCAGGCTGAGTTCGGCCTCAGCTCGGCCTCAGCTCGGTCTGGAAGATCTCGGCCAGATGAAGATCTTGGCCAAAATACTGCTCTACGTGGCTGTCATGCAGTCTTATTTCTCCAGTTGTCAGCCATACAGGGGAGAGTTGCCAGCACAGCAACCCCCAGCTGCCACGCAGCTATCATGCAAGCCAGCCAGGCGTCGTCATCTCATCCCTTTGGGACACTCAGTTCTCAACTTCAACAACTATAAAAAGGAGCTTCCTCAACAGTAAGAAGGCCAAGTCTCTGGTGAGTCATCAGCAGACTTCATCTCAGCTCGGCCTACACCTTGGCCGACCCCAAACAGGTTTTATACAGCCTTTATTCCAGCTTAAGCACTACGCTAAAAAACCCAGAACTGACTTAAGCGTCGGAGGATTTTCCCGGGGTAACGCCCTGGGACCTCTAACGTTACTTTTCCCTCTCAGGTTCCAGCGACGGAGTTAGACGGAAGATTAACGGCACTCTACCCGGATCGTCTCCGATCCACCCGACGAGCAAATCCGGTCTCGTCAACAAGCATTTTCAGTATATCTCAACGTCAGTAATAGCTACTGCTAGGGTCTGAAAAGGGTGACATTCAGACAAATGATACCTTCATCCCAAGGGATATAGGGATTGATTCTAGTGAAACCCCCAACTCTATGTGTACCTGTATAGATGACATCATTAACTCGAGCTAACCTTAATATTTTAGACCCATAGTTATGTGGGTTGAAATCCTCTCACCAACAAATTCCACACCTCCTCTCCACCGCGTGACACGTGTCCTCCACTCTCCTCATACACCCGTTACTGTCCATCCTCTCATCTAGCCTCACCATCTCCCGTTGCTGCCATGTAGCGTACGATAGAAAGAGGTTGAGGAATTAGTAGATAAGGAGATCTCAACCCTACTTCTGTACACCACCTTTTTTGTTTTTGCTACTATACGGGGTATTGCACTCCGCCTCTGTTAAAATTTAAATGGTAAACATCTTTGTTGTGTCACTTATATATTCCACCAAGATTCTTAAATTTATATAGTAGTCAACTTTATATGTGTAGTAGTTGGATGTGATACCATTTTGCGACGCTCTATATTCATTCAAAACCCAAACTTCGTATTGGCAATTTTATTATGGATATAGTAATACTAGATATCCATTTTCCGAGATCATCTTCTCATATATGAAAATAGTGAACTCAAGTTAACATTATTATTTTAGACTCATGTTGGTATTTTATGCATTTCTCTTAATTATTTATGAAGTGAGATTTGCATAAACAATTTGTTTGTCACACTTGCGTAATTGCATAGGGCATACAAAGGAAATGGTACTGAATAGCAACATATAATATATGATATAGAAAAATATATGAAACTATCGATTAATCATATAACACCTCATACCTTATATTAGAAAATAAAAAGAGAATATCATGATGTATGAGTTTAAAAATATTAAATGTTAACTTGATGTGATTATTTTATGGGCAGCGAATACAAAAGCTCATAAATACAATTAGTGTTGCAAGACCAATAAAATTAAACCTAAGTAAATGACGAATATGGGACATGGCATCCATAGACATGGATTCCTAGACGATTATAGGACGTTATGATAATAGTTTTGAGCCGACTGTTATCTAATGGGACATGGCATCAATAGACATTAGATAATAGTTTAGAGCCGATAATAGTTTAGAGCAGGTAAGTATCTTAGATGGCATCAACAAATATGTTGGCTCATTTAAGGAGGTATGGATTCGGTGACGCTGCAGGGGTTTGGATGCGTCAAACGCGTCCACTCAACGTCTGACACGTGGCTCTGTAGCAGGGTTTAACTTCTTTTTTTTTATAGGGAGACACTTGTCAGATATTTATTAGACACGTCCCCTGACACGTGTCATTTAATTTCCTCCGCATGTAAGGGGGCGGAATATAATATTTCATATCCCACGTTAGAAACTATGAAGATAATTATGCACATCTACATGCCTAAAATACAATTGTCAACTTAGACTAATCATTTCCATGCTATCAAAAAAGCAATCTATGAAGATTGACATTTAGTAAAGTTGATTATAAGACGTTGGACTCGTCAAACCTGAACAGATTACTATAAATTTGTAGTAATTTTTTTAGATTCCGAAGAAATAACTAATTTCTATAGTTTAAAGTATTAGTTTAACCATTCACGCAATTCAAAATCTTAAAATTCGACCTACCGGCTTATATAATTTTTTTACTAAAGTTTTTTGAAGATTAAGAAATAATTAACATACTAATAGACAAAGTTTAAAGTATGAGTTTATCATTCATACAGTTCAAAATCTTAATATTCGACCAACCGATTAAACCTATAATTCAATTCTAAACACATCGATTGTTAAAGAACATATGTATGTCAGACAATGTGGAAGGCATCAATTAGTTGCTTTAAAGTATAACGGATATAGGTATGAACCGGGTCTGGCCTTTAAAGTATAACAGATATCCATCCCATTGTCATACCATGTAATTAAATTAATTGTATAATCATAAGATTCTCTTGTTACGCATATTTAGCTGTAATTAAAATATGGTATAAATACTACTTAACAGGTCAAAGAGTCATGCACCCTCAAATGTCACAGGGCAAGTATCCTATTTGTAACTCCTATTTTTCTGCGTACTGTAAGAACAAGTTTAACCAAGATGAACCAAGTTCAGTGGAGGTACACCGACCTGAACAGAGTAGTTGTTGAGCTGAAGGAATAAAAAGTGATTGATGTTGTCCGTGCTGAGCTGACCTGAATATAAGTGTGACAGAGTTACGATTGAACGAAGTGAAGTTATGCTAAATTGACGAAGTACGACTACCGCGCTGAAGTGATCAATGCAGTGAAAGGAATATGTGAGTTGAAAAAGGACAGAACCGAACTGGAATAAGGATGTGCTGAGCGAGGTGACGGGATGAAACACAAGTCAGACAGCAAAGCTAAGGCAGAGCTGCAACACTTAGTCTAATATAAATTAAGACTTTTACTGTACATAGTTCCGAGCAGACCAAGTAACTAGTCATTACCTTATATCTGTTATGAATCACTATAGACAAACAGTAACCACTGTATAAGTGAAAAAAGAAACCGTTGGAGGCAGAAAAACTCCATAAAAAGAGAGGAACTTTTCCAAATTCTTTCAATCTCGACATATACATCAAAAGTTTATAACTTCTTTTTCATACGAACCTATGCTCCGTATTGGGACAAACTGCCACATGAACTCCAAATCATTGTTAGAGCATCAGTATCTTGACCAGAAAATTGAAATGATTAGTGGAATGTAGAGTAACAAACATCAGATTTTCTGCAAAATCCTAAATTGGCTTAAAAGACTACAGTTTTCAACATGGTTATTTAGTATAGTTTAAATTACAGAACATGATCATCTCACCTCCTCTTCCCTCACTTCACTGCTCACCGCCACACACGTGGCAGCAGAAGAGGTGGTGAAGTCAGATGCGGGTGACTCTCATCTAACCTCACCACCCCTCCCCGTTGTCACGTGTCGGCCGATGGACAATGAGAAGAACGAATGGTCGGTGAGAATATCCCGTCTCTTAAATTACACCTTGTAAATTTAGAATTAGGAATATGCACTACCGTTTACTTAATGACGAAGCTAATTTAAATTTGCTTATGATATAGACAATAGTTATCCACCTAACAAATGTTTATTCAATATTTGTATTATGAACACAATGGATCCTAATCTATTGACACATATAGACTTGTTTTTATTTCAGATGGTTCGATGTCAACTAACTACTGTATATTGAATGTCAACTATATACGGTATCTTGTAAATTGTCTAAGTTGGATCTAACTGTTACGCTACAATATGTTAGACACAAAAATATCAGAGTAGTTGGTATTAACTAATAAGACACATACATAGGGCGATTACTATATGCACAAATGTGTGTAAGCTTAAAGCAAGAGCTCGTTTCTATATGTGTTTACATTATTAGTTAATAAACAACCACATATACGTGTATTATTTTTTTTATAAGTTTTATTACAGTTAGTTTATAAATATAGGTACTATGTTTGTTGACATGAACCTAGATACATCCCAATATTGTAGGCAAGAACGAAAAAGTACTGACATTGTTAGTTAAAAAAAGGTAAACCTGCATTTTTTTCTTTTAAGTTATGAGGTAAAAGTTAGTTACACATACGTTAGAATTGAAATTAGAAAAGAACCGCTTATATGAACAAGTTTGAAAAACATTAAAAAATTTAACTACTAGTAACCGAATAAGGGGTTGGGATCTCCTCACCCCCATTTTTCTCATCCATTTGTGACCGCGCGACACGTGGCAGCAAGGGAGGGTGGTAAGGCTCATCTACCCTTACCACCCTCCCTTGCTGCCACGTGTCGTGCGGTCACGCGTTACCGCACCCCCTTGCGGTGAGGGGATCCTATCACCCGAATAAGTATAGCTCTTCCCGCCAAAATTGAGTAGATTTAAGAATTTAGGATTTTGTTCCCATCATGTACCGGCCTCTTTTGATTTCCTTACATTTCATCTTTTTCATTTTGGATGCTTACACGCATGAGTATCTCGCTCTTCCCGAGTCAACTCAGTTTTTCTTTTTTACTTTTTTCCCTTTAAAGTTTATTTGATATCCACACTCTGTATTTTCCATTATACATTTCTTTTATTTTTCTGATAAAACTATAGGAGGTAAAAGGAAAATATTATATTGCAAAAAAAAAACACTTACCCTCACATTCACATAAGGAATATGAAAAAATAAATGGAGAAAGTGCGAATTTCCCTTCCTTTTCATTTCTTATCTTTTTGGATTTTTATTTTAGTATAATTTACATAAAGTTGATATTATTGATAAGTTTTTGAGATCTACAGAAATCTTATGTATGATAAGTAAATAATAAATTAACTAACAGGTAGTCACGTTTTTATGAGATATCGAGAGGATAATTTATTGATAAAGCGCTAATGCATACCTAATAACGCATATGGATGCCAATAGTTTCAATTATTGTATGGTTTGGATTATTGAGTATTAGGTCTATTGTATCTAGGGCTGTAAACGAGCCGAACGAGCCGAGCATTGTGTTGTTTAAGCTCTGTTCATTTAACTTAGCGAACGAGCCGAGCTTGTTCGTTTATTTAAACGAACATATTTACTTGTTCAATCTTGGTTCGTTTAACTCAAAGAACAACATTAACGAGCCGAATACCTTAAACGAACGGTGCCACTTACCGAGCTCGAATAGAAAAGGATGTTCAAGCTCTGTTCATTAACCTTTTATCCGAGCCGAGCCCGAACCAAACGAGCCGAACACCGAACAGCTTGGTTCATTTACAGCCCTAATTGTATCATGGTGAAATGATCAATTAATATCCACAAAATTAAGGTATAACTATATTAAGTCAAATTAGCAGAGCTAATAATGTTAATTTATTTGTGATGCGTGTGAACCTGTCATCTTTCATCTATAATTATGTATATTTATATGCTCTCAATACAAAATATATCGTATCAGTATGAATATCTCAGCACGTTTATAGCACACCTATGCTCATTTTCACTTATGACAATTAATGCTAACATAGAGATGGGATCTCCTCACCCCCACATCGTCACCCTCTTGCCCACTGCACACCATGTGGCAGTAAGGTGAAGTGGTGAGGTTAGATGAGTGTCACTCACATCTAGCTTCACCACCTCACCTTGCTGCCACGTGGCGAGCGGTGGACAAGAAGGTGACAATGTGGATGGTGAGGAGATCCGATCCCGCTAACATACTACCCTAAATAGGAAAAACTTATTTGATGTTATGTTATGTTCTCACAAAGTTTATAACGTAAAAATCATGGTTCAATTTTTGTTATTTCTCGATCAATTTGGTTCAGTTTGAACATACATAGGAGCCCAATTAAATTTCTCCAATATACATACATGCATACATACATATATATATATATACATATATTTTATTAACTAAATGAAAATGTTTAGGCATCCTATTGGTATCTTAACTATTTACCTAATGTATAAACAATGTATACGTTTTCTATTCCAAAGCACTATGTTTTCTTCTTGTTGGAAATTTAAGAAATCAATAAAAAAACATAATTCTTTATAATTGTTTTAATGGCCTATGGTATGCTGTAAATACTATTTTACATGCCAAACAGAGAGGTAAGTCCTCCATCCTCAAATGTCATAATAGGACATGTATCCTATTTGTGGCTAATATATCGCTACATACATCAACAGGTTAAATTAAACATTGTAAAATTATAATTAAGAATATGTATCATTTAATTGTATAAGGATGAATCTAAATTATATTCTAATTTGGTTAAGAATGATCCACCTAACAAATGTTTACACAAGATTCATACGCTACGAAGAAAACAATAAACATATCATAATCTATTGAGATATATATGTTGTCTAAGTTGGATCTTACTACTATGGTACCACATTCTAGTGATGAAAATATGTTGACTTACATTAATTTGTCATGATTAATAAACCGATGTTAGACATCTTAGTATTTTGTATTAACTATAAGACATATATATAGGGAGTTTATCATATAAGATGATGTTTTTATATTTCCAAAGGAGTCAATCACACACTATTTATTGACTTTAGAATGTGATGGAATAAAACAAAATGACTCACTAAATTTGTTGCGCTTCTTATATTGTGAAGTAGCAGTTGATCGACACATCTTGAAGCAATTTTAATTATGGGTTATCGAGAAACAACATTTGTGTGTTTCTAATATATAGGTATGGTTGCGTATATCCGACCATCCATACCTCGCCATAAGCAAGAGCCTCTAAGGCAATGTGACAATGTTGTTGTTGTATCATATAAGCTGATGTGTGTATGTTAAAACAAGATCTCATCTCTATTCGCGTCCATATTATTAATTAACGAACAATTATTTAAACGTTTATTAGTTATTTACAGATCAATTTTATTGTAGTTAGTTTATACACGTCAGGAATTATCATAGGTTGAGATAAACTAATAAGACATAAACCCGAACACGTCCCAATCTTATAGCCAAGGAAGAAAAAAGGACTAACATTATTAGGAACAAAAAGTAAAATTTTAAGTCTAAAAGTTAGTTACACATACGTTAGAATTGAAATAAAAAATGAATTGCTTATAAAAACAAGTTTGAAATAAAAACATTAAAAAAATTCACTAGTATTAATTGAATAAGTGGAGCTCTTCCCGCCAAATCTGAGTAGATTTAAGAATTTAGAGTGTAGACTTTGTTCCTATGTACCCTTTTTTTCCATTCTCGTTGTATGTCTTTCTCATTTTACATTCCTTTACCCGCACTTCCCGAGTCAACTCAGCTTTGCAGTTTTTCCTTTTGTTTAAAAATGTTTCTATGATCTACATTGGTAAAGGGAAAAAAAGAAAATCAATATCTTGCAAAAATAAAATTACATGTACCCTCACAGAAAGGGGAATATGAAAATATAGAGGAAGTGTGTGATCTTGATGTCACGGGTTCGAGCTGCGGAAACAACATGTTACACAAATTTTATGTTAAAGCTGTGTACATCAGATCGCAAATCGATCGGGCCACTCTATGTATCATGCACAAACACGAAATCTTAGTATACCGAGAACGTCTTTTTTAGAAGGAGGGTGTGTGAAAATTTTCATATATTTTCGATTCATATTCTATAATTTAATAATGATGTAGTTTCAACAATTTTCTGAGATTTATAAAATTTATGTCTGATAAGTAATTGAAAAATGATATTTGAATAAAGTACGGTAGTCATGTTTGCATGAGATAAATTATGAAAGAAAAATAAATACCAGTATTTATTTTTCTTTCATGTGGGTTATCTTTCATGGATATGCATATTTAATATTTACAATACACAACATATCGTATCAATATGAATATCTAAGCACATTTATAGAACATATATGTCCGTTTTCACTAATAATAATTAATGCTAACATATATCTTAAATGAGAAATACTTATTTATTGTTCCGTTTTCTTAAATTTGACAACAAAAAGATCATAATTTATTTGTTAGTTATTTCTCTCCCGTTGTTAGCAACTTAGCATATCTGCTCCTTCGGACATTTGAAAATATACACGAAAATTAAATTAATCTTAAAAGTATATATCATTGCTAGATAGTGTTAATTGTTAACTATACATAGAACCTTTACGTGTCATATTGGTATCTTAATCATTAGCAAATGTGTCAATCAAAAAGAAATTATTAGCAGTAAACACTCTATCTGTTTCCTACTCGAAACCAATATGTAATTTTGAGTTAGAAAACCAGTAAAATATTTCAATAACAATTATCTATTATATCCAATAAAAAACAATTTTTCATTTGTTTTTTTTCTCTGGTATGCCCAATTCAGAGAGTTGGGACCAAATATTAACATATAAACATATTTTTTATTCTTATAGAAATATATATAAAAAATGTACACACATATACACACTCATATATATATATATATGTATATTATATATATATATATATGTTATACTTAGAAAAATATATTTACTCTTCAACATAATTTAAAATAAAAATTTTTAAAATCATGTTAATCATGTACTGGGTTCTTAATGTCGTGTAACAAACTCTATGAAAAGGTGGCAAGAATTTTATGTGTGTGTGTATATATATATATATGAAATACATAGCTGAATAAATAAAATATATGTATATGTGTATACATATTATTATAATACATATGTACACGTGTGATATTTAAAAAACGAGTTGAAACTGAGTGACGAGTTAATTCCCGGGTCAGAAACGAGTTCGGACCGGGGGGGGGGGGGTGGTTAACAATATTATCTCCAACCCCCTCCCTTCCCCATAAGTTCATAACCCATCATAACTCAGACGAAGACTATGGTGAAATCCCTACTATTTTCTTTGCCTACGTATATATATTTTTTATATATAATAAGTAATTTTGTTTGTGTTTAAGTATCTCCATCTTCACATGTTTTTTAAAGCCGCTGCTTCATCTTCAATAAACATCCAAGTCGTTCGCTCACGCTCCCGCAATCTCAATCTTGTAAGCATATCTATACATGTATCCAAAGTTTCAGCAAATCTTTTTGTGTATCAGCTTTCTGATTCGCATGCGATGGTGGAAGATCGAACGAATGATTTATGAATGTCGGAATTTTGTTATTTTTTGGTTTTTGTGCTCAACTTTTTAATTTATGCTATTTTTAGGTTTATTCTGTTTTAATTGGTGATTTGCAGGTTGTTTTTCAACTTCCAAGCATCTGGATTGTTGTGATGAAGGATTCTGTTTGGTGATTTGATCTAGGGTTTGATTTGTGGAATGGAAGATGTGGGGTCTAGATCGGGGAAGAAGAGAGGAAGGAAAAGGAAGCAAATTGATGTGGCCGGTGTGGAGGGGGATAAAGATGGGAAGAAGAAACTGAGGGAGACACGCTCTAAGGCTTTGTTGGGGAGATATGTGAGGAAAGAGTTCCAAGGGAGTGGATTATACTTAGGGAAGGTTGTACACTATGATTCGGGGCTGTATAGAGTCGATTATGAGGACGGGGATTGTGAGGATTTGACTAGCGGTGAATTGAGACCTATTCTGGTTGAGGAGAGTGAATTTACTGATGAGTGGTTTGAAAGGAAAACAAAGTTAGATGATTTACTGTTGAATAAGTATGTGAAGAAAGAAGAAAATCTTAATGCGGAAGTTAGTAATGTAGATCCGGTAGGGTTGGACAAAGTTCTGATGGAGGGGGTCAATATGCAAGTTGAGAATTTGGTGATCTTGGGTGCTCCTGAAGTGGTTTGTAATGATAGAGTTAATACAGTAGACTCTTCTAAAGTTCTTAATGATGATTGTGTTAACTCCTCAGTTATGCATTTGGCTCCAGTACGATTGGAAAATGGTTTTACACATAGTAATGTTGAAAGGTCTGAAGTAGTGGCCTCAGGTTTGCAAATGGATGGTGCTAGCAATGAACCTGTTGAGCTTCGGTTTGATGTTGATGGGGCTACTGATTCACTGAGTGATTCATGTGAAGAAGACCTAGAGGAGGACCAGAGTTCGGAGGAGGACGTGCCAGTTGTTCCTTGTCCACAGTTGCCTCCTTCATCTGGTAACATTGGGATTCCAGAGGAGTATGTCGCACATCTTTTATCTGTGTACTGTTTTCTGCGCTCATTTAGTGTTCAGTTGTTTCTGAACCCGTTTAGTCTGGATGATTTTGTGGGCTCTCTTAACTGTTCTGTCTCAAATACGTTGTTGGACTCTATCCACGTTTCTCTGATGCGTGCCTTGAGGCGCTATTTTGAAAAGCTCTCATCTGATGGTTCTGAGCTTGCGGCAAAATGTCTGAGGTAATTCTGATGCCTTGTGCATTACGGAATACATCACGCAATACTTGCAGTTTGATTGAACCCTTTTCTGAGATTCTCTTTATGTAGCATCGTATGGCATGTGTTAATGTCTTTTTTTTCCTTTTGTAAGTATGTGTTGCTGCTTCAACGCGTCCTTTATTGATATTTCTATTTAACTTGGAAATTTCCTTATCCAGAGACATAGGTTATTTATTAACCTATTAATTAGTCTTGCTGTTTCAACCATAGGTGCCACAACTTGAAGAAATACTTCTGGTAATTGTCCTAATAAGATTTGCTGCATTTATTATCATTTACATGCTTGATCTTGTCTCTAAAGTAAGCCTGGCTGTGAATGCCTCATGCTGCAAGCACTAACCTTCACCACTCAAAAATAGTTTTCTCCCACATTTCTTCTATGAAATGTTTTTAATCATTTAATGTTTCCTACTGATTGCAGAAGTATCGATTGGAGCTTGCTAGATTCAGTTACCTGGCCAGTTTATTTGATTCAGTATTTGATGCTAATGGGATACACAGATGGCCCTGAATGGAAAGGATTTTATACTCATTCACTGGAGAGAGAATACTACAGCTTACCAGTGGGCAGGAAGCTTGTGATTTTGCAAATACTGTGTGATGACGTTTTAGATTCAGAAGATCTTAGAACGGAGATTGACATACGGGAAGGATCAGAGGTTGGGGCAGAGTTTGAGGATGACCTAAGTGTTGCCCCTGTACACGTACCAAGAAGAGTGCATCCTCGAAACTCCAAAACTTCTGCTTGCCAGGTCAAAGAAGCGAGACAGATTATTTCTCAGAGTCATGAAACCAATTCTTGTTGGAACTCAGGTCAATTGGTTCCAGAAGCTTCCTGGCAGGTTTCTAGTTCCAATGGGGATCAGGATGCCAACAGTGACGAGTGCCTTCTTTGCGGAATGGAGGGGACTTTACTCTGCTGTGATGGTTGCCCAGCATCCTATCATTCAAGATGTATAGGTGTGATGAAAATGTTTCTGCCAGAAGGACCCTGGTATTGTCCTGAGTGTTCAATAAATAAGGTGGGACCCAAAATCTCGAGGGGTACAGCTCTAAAAGGATCAAATGTATTTGGCATTGACTTGTATGGGCAAGTCTTTGTTGGTACATGTGATCATTTACTTGTGTAAGCTACTTCACTTTTATACTCTTGCTTTTTTACCATTCTCCATGTCTGCCAATTGCGTGTAAGATATAGTGCAAACATTTTGTAAGTATTCATTTGACCCCAATCCTTTTGTCCTCAATATTGGAATTTGACTTATATGGTGTCAATTTTCTGATTAATTCATTGTATGTTGCTGTATTTATGACCTTCAATGGATAATCTAATCGCAGGTCGGACTCCAGAAGCAATGGAGCATCCTGCCTCAGATATTACTGTCCAAGTGACATTTCAAATGTCCTCCAGGCACTGCTATCAAATAAGCAGCATGTGTCCATATATTCAGGCATATGCAAGGAAATTGTACAGTATTGGGAAATTCCTGAAGATATGGTTTTCCTTGAGGAAGCATCTGAAGTTGATGATTCCAAGGTAACTGCCCCATCACCAGTGAAGCTTTTAGACACTGAAGGCCATAGTGTTTTGGGAATAACCGAGTGTGAGGATAATGTGAGCTGTGTTACTGGTAATAACTTTGGTATCATGTTACCAAATAATTCTTTTTGCAATACAATGACCACTACTGATGGCTCTGGTCAAATTGCGTTTGGTGAAGTTACAACTGAGCAGTCAAATTCTCTTGTAAAGACCATGTTGCCTGGAGCGATGCAAGGGACTAACACAAGGTTTTCTGGTCCATTTAGCCAAAATGCCCTTTCATCTAATTTATGTCGGAACGAAAAATCAGGTGTGGCTTTTGCTACTTGTACCTCAAGAAATATCACCGGTAGCTGCAGTCAAAATCTGAATCCTTCATGTTTGTCCTCAAAGCTGACAATTCAGCACAATGAAGAAAGAGTTGGAGTTGGTGGTAGATATAAGCATGGAAACAATGCCTTTTACCTGGGATCTTCCTTCAAGATTCATGGTTACGTGAATAATTATCTACATGGTGAGTTTGCTGCATCTGCAGCTGCGAATATGGCTGCTCTTTCATCTGAAGAAAACCATGTTACAGTGGCCGAGCGTCGCAAAGCTGCTTCTGCTATATCTGCAAACATGGCACTTCAAGTAAAAGCATTCTCATCAGCCGCAGTACGCTTTTTCTGGCCACATACTGAGAAAAAGCTCCTTGAAGTTCCTAGAGAAAGGTGTAGTTGGTGCCTTTCTTGTATGGCTCCTGTAGTAAGCAAGAAAGGATGCTTACTGAATGCTGCAGCCTCCAATGCCATAAAGGGTTCCATGAAGATTCTTGCCACTCTTCGTCCCATAAAGATTGGAGAGGGAAGCCTTCCTGGAATTGCTACATATATTATTTTCATGGAGGAGAGTTTAAGTGGTTTAACCACTGGGCCCTTTAAGACTGTATCTTTCAGAGCTCAATGGCGTTCACAAATGGAACAAGTGAAAACATGCTTTGAAATTAAGTTTTTATTACTTGAAGTAAGCTTTATGTTTGCTTATAGTTTATGCACCTTATGGCTTATGGTATTCCCTGCCTTTTGATATTTCAGAAACATGCTTTTCTTTTGCATTTTATTTTTGATCATCTAATAGACTTTTCGGGTTTATCATTCAATTGGAACTTATGTTTTTTGGGGTACCGGTTGTCCTATTTGTGGCTAATTATGGTTGCTAAAATTTTTCGAGGCTCTTTCAAATTGCAAACCGCTTCATTTTTGTAGAGTTTTGGGCTCGGCCCCGTTGTTTATTTTAGCTGATGGTTGGCCCAGGTCGGGTTTTGCCCTTTGCAATAATTGAGTCTAGTAACGCTATGTTATTCATCTTCTGCACTCCTTGTTTGGTATGGAAAGAATCAGTAGATAATTATTGGTCAATAAAATTATTAGACTTGCAGATGCTTTTTCTTAATCTTATGTAAGGTTTTGTCTTGTCTATTTTTATCCTGGTGTCTTTTTGTGTTCTTGGTTGGAACGTACTTTCTTGTGGTTCAAATGTATAATGTGCTGCAGAGACAGTCTGATTGATTTATCTACATATAGCTGATTGCTTTATATGCTATGTAAAAGGGTGACCTTTCACCGACTTTCAATTCCCTGTTTATAGGGTTTTGTTTCTGATTTTGCGCTTTCTTTTTCTTTGACATATATGGCCCTTGTTGCTCGTGCAGCTTGAAGAAAATATCCGCACCATTGCTCTATCTGGGGATTGGGTGAAGCTGGTTGATGGTTCATCTGCTGAATTATCAGTTATTCAGCATGCTACAACATCTGCAGGATCAACCCAGAAGCGTAGACCAGGGAAACGTGGTAGAAAACCTTCAACAACTAATGAGACTAATCCTGATGATGATCAGGACACATCCACTCACTTCACTTGGTGGCGAGGAGGTATGCTGTCTGCAATGCTACTTCAGAAAGGATTACTTCCTCGGTTACTTGTGAAAAAAGCTTCCCGCCAAGGTGATGAAATGACTCTTGAGTCCTGTTTGTGGCTTCTAGTTGTATTTGTTTGATATGTTGTATTTTCTGTTGTGACATGAGAAATCTTTTGGAAAGATACTCTTGCTGACTTGTCAAGAGTTGTAGGTGGTAAAACAAAAATTCCTGGAATATATTATGCTGAAGGATCTGAGCTTGGCAAAAGAAGCAGACGGCTGGTTTGGCGAGCTGCTGTTGATATGAGTAGGACCCTTTCTCAACTTGCTCTACAGGTGTGTTTTTGGTCTGTCTGATATATGGTGCATAATGTTCTTGCCTTTCACTGATGGTAGGAAAGTTTAGCTATTGTAACAATGTGTAGATGTCCTGATACATCTGTTGGTTCTTGCATCAGGTCAGATATCTGGACCATCATGTTAGATGGTCTGAGCTTGTTCATCCAGAAGGTGTTCAGGAAAAAGGACTAGAAACAGAAGCCTCAGCCTTTCGAAACGCTTATATTTGTGATAAAAAAATTCTGGAGAATGAAATCAGTTATTGTGTTGTTTTTGAGAAACAGAAGCATCTTCCTTCTCGTGTCATGAAGAGCATCATTGAAGTAGAGCAAACCCAGGATGAGACCCAGAAGTATTGGTTTCCTGAGACACGCATCCCATTGTATTTAATAAAAAGATACGAACATGCTGGCGAAGTGCCCTCAGTTGATAAGCCTGTGACTGTTAAAGCTAAATTACACAAGAGGCGGTCGAAAACCTCCATGACAGATATACTGCTGTTTCTTGCACGAAAGAGAAATAACGTGGAGCGGCAGTGCTGTGCTTTCTGCAAATTGGAGGTCTTACTTAGGTATTGCTTGAGATATTTTTTTTTTAATATTTTCCTTCTTTTCAGTAACCGATGTTCATGTGCTCTTTTTTTTTTCTTCCTTCAGTGATAGACATAGCGTCAGGTGCAACGTGTGCGAAGGTATCCATCTTTCCCTATTTTTTCGTTTCCCCCCTTAAAATCTTCGTTATGCTTCCTAGTAAGCTATGTTTTATTTATTTATGCCTGTGGTCTTGTAACAAAGGTAGGGATCTACTTTTACGTGACTAGACTATAATTTCTCTCATGGGAACAGTGGTAAATGGAATTAAGTGGATGTGAAGAACAGAATAAATGAACGAACATTTCTATGCCAGTTTAGGTGGGAAACGAAAGAAGTGGATGGTTGCAGTGATTTTTTTGGAGCATAAAATTGAAATAAATATCTTGTTGCAGGTCTCTGTCATGAACAATGTACCAGTAGTTCGATTGCCTTCTACAGTGATGGAGCTGACTACGTGTTTACTTGCAAGCATTGCTGTAATAGTCAAACACAAGTTCAGTCTAGAAGTAGTAACGGCTCGCCTACCAGTCCTTTACTCCTTAAGGGGCAAGAATTTCCCAACACAATCAGGCCAAATGAATCTGAAAGAATACCAGCTCTTGACCAGACATTGGCTTCTGTTGATTCGCAGCAAAGTCCTGAGTTGAAACCTTCAACTTCCTTCAACTTAGCTCCAAAAAATAATCGCACATGGGGTCTGATTTGGAAGAAGAAGAAGAACGACGATGGGACAGAATTTAGGTTAAATAACATTGTTCTCAGGGGCAAAAGCATTTTGGACTCTCCACCTGTCTGTCACCTTTGTCAGCAGCCATATAACTCCGATTTGATGTACATTCGATGCGAATCTTGCACTAGTAAGATTTTTTTTTTTGCTTGGTGAATCTTTTCTCTTTTTCTTTTTATTTTTGCTTGACGATAATGTACTACTTTTTTCTTTCTAAACTAAGAAAGTGTGTGTTAAACAAAGGTTGCCTTCTTTTTCCCTTGCTTTTGCAGATTGGTTTCATGCTGAAGCAGTTGAACTGGAGGAGTCCAAGATTTTCGAGTTGGTTGGTTTTAAATGTTGTAAATGCCGCCGGATTAAGTCGCCTATTTGCCCTTATAAGCTAGTTAAAGAAAAGCGGACGGAGGAGAGAAAGATAAGGATAAAAGGTCCAAAGGCAGAAGATTTAGACAAGCAGAAGGATTTGGGTAGCGTCTCACGACCATTTCAGGTAGGACAGGAGGATAAAGCTGCAACCCCCCAATTTTTCCATTCAAGAGTCGAGCAATCTTCACAGTTTGATCCTAATGCTTATAATGGTTGGAGCAATGGCAATCTCTCTGGGTCCGCACCACCGAAACCTCCAGTTAGCCAAAAACGCGAGGAGAAAAAGATCATCATAAAAGGTCCAAAGCCTGAAGTTTTGGAGTACAAGACTGATTTTAGTGCCTTTGCTGAACAAAATCAGATTAGAAGGGAGGATACTGTGGAGGCAGCTTTTAATGACTCTCTGTTTTATTCTCACCCACGAATGGAGGAATATCCTCAATTTAATCCAACTTCTGGTTATGAGTGGAATGGTGGTAATCTGTCTGGGCCTGCACCTCAGAAACTGCCAGTTAGAAGGCAAAGTAAGCATGAAAAAGACACGATTTGTTCCACGGCAAGTGATCCATCTCATGTTGAGTCAGAAACTTTTAGAGAAAGCACCGGAAACGCTGCAGAGGAGTCATTACAATATGTGCAATGGGGTGTTCCTGCAAGTGGCTTTGATGATGGTATGACATTTAATTATGATGACATGGAATTTGAGCCTCAGACTTACTTTTCTTTTAACGAGTTGCTTGCGTCGAACGATTCTGTCCCACCAAATGGAGTTGAATCATCTGCAGACGTAACTCAAAGCTTCAACCAGTTGCTTGCATCTAACGATTTTGTCCCACCAAATGGAGTTGAATCATCTGCAGACGTAACTCAAAACTGGGAACTGTTCCAGGATTATGGAGTCACTGATGTGTATAATGGTCAGCAAGAATCTTCTCAGACAGTTGAGCTTGCTTATGACATGGTGCCATGTAGGGCATGTTCTCAAGCAGATCCTCCCCCGGAACTGTTTTGTCCGATGTGTGGACTGTTTATTCACAGTCATTGTTCACCATGGGACGAGCCGTCAGCCAATTACGATGGCTGGAAGTGTGGAAATTGCCGTGAGGACATGTAATTCTTGGACTTAAACTTGGCCACTGAAAGAGGCTTGTAAGCATGATCACCAATTGAGCAGATAGAGCCTCTGTTGAGGGATGGAGGCAGTAGCAGCAGAAGCATGCCTCGGAAGGTTCTAGAAGCAATGGCACGTGTTGGTGTGGGGAGTTTTGAGGACAGTCCTGAATTATGCTATTAGCTTGATGATGTCCTGGTAGATATTAGCATAAAATACCTTGATTTGTAGCCCCAAATCCCAATTGAGGGGTGGTGTTTATTTATCCCGATCTGATAGGGGAGAAAGAAAAAGGATAAAGGATTTTCCTTTTGTTGCTTAGCCAGATTCTTTTGCCTTGTGAAACAACGAAATGGCACATGATGAACTTTGCTTGTTATCCATAAATGTTGGTCTTTCCAGGTTACAAATGCCACAATTTTTTAATTTTACAATTGTTGGGTTTCTTCCATACGAACGACATTACCCTATTGTTTTAAAAGCTCGTGTCTATGACAGATTAGAAGTCAGATGTATACAATCATATCCATATGTTAGAAACACACATATTTTTTCGATAACCCATAATAAAAATTACGTCAAACTGTGTCGATCAACTGCCATTTCACAAGCGCATTCAATTTAATAATTATTTTTATTTTATTCTATCATATTCCAAAATCATTGTTGTGTTTCTGAAATAGATTTCCTATTTTAGGCGTTGGCAAGTTATATTAGTTTATAATCTCTTCTTTATCCAACACAGCCATAACACTTGCGTACATCAGATCGCAAAAAAAATAAAAGGTAAAACTGCATACATCAGATCGCAAAGTGATCTGGCCCTTTTGCAAAACGCAAAAACCTAATGTACCGAAAACCCCCTTTCTTACAAGGGTACGGTCTTACGTGTACTTCGGAGTCAGAATGAGGAACCCGAAACGCTGTTATCAACCGCAATATATACACACACACACACACGAAAAACCGTATCAACCAACACCTTGTGTCTGTTATCAACCGCAACTCCGTAAAATATATATACACACAAAAAACCGTATCAACCAACACCTAGAGTCAAGCAGCACAAAGTAGATTCATCATTGATTGGTATAGAAGCAACATGAAACAGACTAATCACAAACAATACCAAACAAAGGTTTCAATATATCTTCACACTACAAACCTCTGAATGTCTTTACAGGAATGACCAGTTCATTTCCCTATTTCTAATGAATCAGATCACACTCCAAATTAAAATTGAACACCTCTCTCCTATGATCACTATAGCTGAAACTTATATATAACGCTCTAAAAAGAAAAAAGAAGGGAAGGCTTTACTTACAAGGTATCCAGCTTCAACTTTCACATCCTACTCCATAATACAGAAACCAAATCAAAAGACCTGCTAGCTAGGAAGGGGGAAAATCAAGGGAAAACAGAAGGGAAAAGAGAGTAATAATAATAAAAATAAAATTTATGACCCCCCTTGCTGAAAAGAACAAACATAGCCAACTCACATTCCAACTGTGCAAAAGAATAACAAAACTTCCAACCCTCAACCTCTTGACAAATCCAAAGGTTATGCCAAGCTTGTACTCATGGTCCAACCCGGTCTCCCCCCCAGCCCCATGCATAATATTGTTCAGAGTCCACCTCAACTTTCTTGGACTGGCGGAGAATCAGTATCATCAATTTTACAAGTATATTCCTGCAGGCAAACTTCTCATCAGTCTCATAACAAATCAGCGAGTAAAGCACCTGGATCTGTGGCCGCATTAGGAGGACTCGTATGAAGCGGTTGAGAAGCTAATGGTGGTAGTGCTGATGCTGGAGGCGGTGCTGGTGCTGCTACCGCTGGTCCTCCAGGAAATACTGGAATCCTAATTAACTGTTCTTTAATAAATTCCTTCAATCTGAGCATGGAAAGAATACTTGTTAGAGTCCAATTCTATACTAGTACGAAATTATCAACCTGAGGATTTTTTCCTTTTTCTTTTTCTCTTTTTGGTTTGTGGAGTGGGTGCCGGCGGGGGAGGGGGGGGGGGGGGAGGATGAGAAGAGAGAGAGGAACAACAACAAAGCACATACTCAAATGTAAGCGCAGGATCCCCGGAGGCAACAGTCATCCGTAATTGGGTTCGATCTGCTGGATCTGTTTCTATTCTTACCTGCAAGTTCCCCCAGATGGAGTGCAGTTATGAAATAAAAGGCTACTAAGATAAAGAATTCTTCTTCAACCTATACTCTCCTACGTAAAATCAAAATTTAAAAAGCAATGGGACCACAATAACAGATGGGAATCGATACGGGATCGACAATATGCCATGTTGACCAAAATAGAGCGATCTCTAAAGGAGAAAGGAAAAATAGCTCACCAAACACAACATGGCTCGTGTGCTTTCTGAACAGAACATTGTGCTCGCAACTAAATTATTGGGATTTGGATCCTGCAAGAAGCAAAAATAGATTTTACCTCACCTTAATATTAAACTGTGGCGGGCCGGATTAGAACTCAAGTATTGTGTACAGAATGCAACGGAAAGACAAACTCACAAGCCCTGGACAAAAGATCAGCTTGAAACTGTTGAACAAGTTGGCCATTTCACCAAGTAGCATTGGTCTTACACCCCTAACCTGGTCATATATGAAACGGACTGAACATATAACTATGGATTAGTACTAAGTTGAGCGGGAAAAAAGTTCGCAGTATGTACCACTTCCTGTAACTTCAATGGAGGCCCCGAAAGTGATCTCCATTGCGGGAAAAACTCTTCAGCAGAAACTGATATAGGCTGAAGAAACTTGTTGATGACTGCCGGAAGACGAAGTTTTACATTGACCTATAAAGTATCCACCCAAAAACAAAAGGAGGGGTGGGGGGGGGGGGGATAACAGTGTTATATTAATACTATTCACCAATAAGCAAATCCTAGCATTTATTTTTAGAATCATGTTAGATTAAGAACGTTTTCCAAGTGTTCTATTTAATAATAATATATTCAGAGTTGCAGAAAATAAACAGATACCATATGGGCGGCAAACTTGTATCCAAAGTCCAGAACAGCAACATCCCTACTTGGCTGGATGTTAACAATTTCAAGTGGGCATTGCACCTAAACAAGTAAACAAATTGTTCAAACTACAGAAAGACAGAACAAGATGATAAAGCGCTGCTTAGACTTAAGTGGACAATGTCTAGTAGACCTTATCCATTGACCGAGTACATGAGGTTCACTACAACATAAAGACCTTCCAACGCCAAGAGTGAAGGATGGTAACAGTCAATATCTCGAGGGTGATAAGGCTGTCATACCTGTGCCCGTGGTGGAATAGTCTCTGGTACCAGTGAAAGTTCCAATTTTAAGTGGGCTGGAGGCAAAATAACAGCGTGCACTGATACCAGCGGAGAAGTATTCTTATTTCCAAGGAAAAGAACAAGACGCCCTTGATGTTGTCTCCATTCAGCTTTGATGCCAATCTAATTTCATCAACACCGTAAGTAGTGTTGTTGTAGAAATGCTAAACAAAAAAAAAAAAAGAAAAAAAAAAAGAAAAGAGAAGGTTCTTCCTTCAGTATCTAACATGCCAGATGATAAGCCATCAAATGCAGCAAACCTGGATGTTTGGATCCTCATATAACACGCCACTGTCTTTCATGCACAATGCATGAAATCTTTCCGCAATATTTCCAATTGGCTACAAGCAGGAATGTGGAAAATAAACATATAAGAAGTCCAGTTAAAATATTTCCGGCAAAAATTAAAATTCAACAGCTAACACTCAACCACACTAGGGCTGCAGTATTCTAGAATAAAATCGGAAAACTAGCTTCATATCTTGGTTATTATCATCTATAAAATGATAGGCATGCTGCCGAATTTTAAAAAATACAAAGGGCATTCTCATTAGGCATGACACCAGAATTTAACGCTAACTAAAAGACCAGCTCTCACTTACACCTTATACCATCCACCTGTGCTTAACTCTTAACTGCAACACCACAAGAACCAGATTGCATAGTAGTTATAGCTGAATGAATAGGAGCTATCAGAGAAAATGCTGTAACTAAAAGTGGCAAATAATGTGGGGCCCAATATATTTTCTAACATTGGATCAATCATGAGTTCACAGATTAATAGAGAATGATATGATTCTCACTATTAGAACCTCCTACCTAAGCATTTAGTTAAAAATGACAGGAGACATGCTTTCCGCAGAAAAAATCATCACATGCACAATAGATATGTCTTTCACTGGAACTGGATGTCAACAGAACCCAAATGCAGGACATCCACATGATAACATGTCTAATCATTTCGTTGAAAACTTGGCCGTCACAAGAAAGGAAAAAAATCACACGGTACATATGCTATCAGAACTAGTACCTGGACCGCACTTTCCTGCTCAGGAACAGGAGTAATGGCTAAAGCCTCCAAATTTGGATCTACACCAGGTGGAATACTATTCTCTGCCTGAGGAGGAGCACCAGGAGGGCCTTCAATAGCTAATGTATCAAAGATATCTCCAAGGAGATCAGGTGATGTAGTCGTAGCGGGCTGAGGATCTACTACAGTGAGAGTGCCATTTGCCTCGGTCGACACTCGTTGAGGGGAATAGTGTTCCTGCATTAAATGCAACTCCAAAACTTTACCTCCTGATTGAGAGCCCCCACCAAAGTCCAGTGTAACATAATATGATTTCATGAAATTTCATACACATCTTACCACGCTGCTCATGCTAGGCACCTTTACCAGACCAAGCTGGCTTCCAGGCATCACTCCACTTCCAGGTGTAACTCCATTAACTTGGCGTTGGTCAGCCATCACCAAAGCATTAGATGTCTGCTGTTGAGCATGCACCTTGATTGCGCTTTGCTCCGCGGTATCAGACTCCGAATTTTCAGCTCGCTTAATTAATGCTGACTGGTAAATGATTTTTCTCTTTAGTTTCATGAACTAAATCAACTGAAATAGAGAAAACACATGAAATTTCTGATCAAACCTGTCTCTCAGGAAACTTTGGCATCTCAGCCAATATATCCATCAAAGCTGCACCCTTCCTACTCAATTCTATGTATTCTACTGCACGTTGCTGTATTTCGACATCAATGCAGCTAACATATCTGGAACAGTACGAAATTTAGCGCAGGAAAGTTTCTGCGTGTATGTATATATTTAGAGAGAAACCTCACTTGTTAAATATAGCCCAAATTTGAGACTGTAGCTCCACATCTGGTGGTTGAGTGTGCATCAAAATTTTAGCATAAGTAGAGAGCAGGATTGGAATTGTTGAAGTTCTGATGGTAATTTCGTAGTGTTAGACATGATAATATAATGCAAGAGGTGGAGAATAAATAAAAGTAGAAACCATGAATGTGGCCTTACGAGACAGTTGGAAGCTTCTCATGTATAATACTGAAAATTTCCTTTGGACTACAACCAGGGCGTCTGGCTAAAAGATGACCATATTCACCGAGGATATAAGCGCTTACCTATATTGAGAACATTCGAATATCAACAATTGCGGAATAATTTGCTCCCATGAATCAACTGAATTCAGATTAACATAAGAAAAGTAACAAATGGACAAAATAGAAGTGTACAATTTCTCTGAAGGTGAGGGATATCCTAAATACATAAAAAGATGAAATTTTAAGAGCAGGCAAAAATCCTGAGAGCCTCAAGATACACCAAAATAAAAAATAAAAATCTAAAGCTGATCAAATTGGCAACAGAATCATTAAATCTAGTCTGTTACTAAGCCTAGTGTTTGGAAATTTGCAGGTCATATAATGCATACGTCAGAAAGGCTTCCATGAGCAGTATAAAATGACAGAAAATACAAATTTTCTCATTAGTTACAGTAACAAATATACCTTTGTCATTGTTTCATGAATTGCAGGCTTATCAAGATAATCTCTGGCCTTGAGTGCAGCATAAGCCTGTAAACAGGTACAAAATTGAGGCATATGCTGTGTGTCAAACTAAAAGATGGCACACCCAATCTGATGGCAGAAAATCCAATCACCTGAAGATCTTCATTGTTTGTCACAAATTGCACCACGCGGAACCAAATATCATCACTGACAAAGTCACCTGCCTTGTCAATCAACTGCAGAATTACATCCACATACCTGCAGAATGACAGGTGTCAATCTTCTTTACTCAAGACTTTTGCTGAAAATAAGATATGATCAATCTCAACAACTTAGTATGATTTCTTCAACAATATGAGCTAAAAGGAAATAAAGTTTAACTGATAAAATCAGCAGCTAGATGGCCAACAAAAATTTATAGGTGTTGGCTCATTGAGTCTCTAGCAGGCGTTCATAAAAATTGCTGGACAAAACATAAACAAAGTAGTGGCATGGTTGTATGTATTCCTTATTTTCCTTCCTAGATGGGGAAAGGAAATAAAAGATGATAACCATAACATCCTCACACAATGTTCAGTCTAAGTATCTTGAATGATTGCTCAAACTATGAATGGACTAATGGGCAGACACATGATTCAATAATGCAAGTCAGGGTAGAAAATGTTGCTAACGTGTTTGACATTTATAGACACATATTTGGACAAAAAATGATGTTTTGAGCACAAATCCAACATAGCAAATGTGGCAATTCTGTGTCAAAATCCACGGCACAAGGAAAAAACACTAACGGAATACCACATCAACTCATTATGTTGCACCAATGTAAGGGACATACACTCGATGAGACCAACTAGAGCTAGCCACCGAAAGTTGAAAAGGGAAACGGTATTTCAATCTGTGAAAAGCATACCATGACAAGTCAGGAGCAAACTTTTCCGCTAGAATCGCAATTTTCAGAGACAGTTCTTCACGCATGGCAAAGTCTGCATTGCAAAGATACTGAACTGACAAATGAAAATTAGACTAAAAATGTTTTTGATAACAAAACTAGAATATCAGGGAAAGAACTTCAACAAGATACACAAACAAGTCATTTTGACAGCAATTAGGCACCTGCAATAGCTCTTCAACTATGTCCTTTGCATTAGAAACATCACACATTCCATATAGCAAGTCAAGAGCTCGTCTTCGGATGCTGTTGACATTAGTTCACAATGAAAAAACATCCAGAATACAAACTACCAGTCCTACAACTGTAAAAGCACACCGAGAAGCAGAGAAATCCTAACTTGCCTAAAAGAAAACAAACAAACACATCCAGAAAAAGATTATTGTTGTTGTTGTTGTTGTTTATTTTTTTAGGTCTACCACGATGTCAGTAAGCTGTGGATGCATATAAATGAGAATAAAACATCTCTAAAACAAGTTTTAGTTTTTAAATTCCCAAGGTATTTCCTATCACTTTCAGATCTCATACAACTTGGATTAGCAATTACTACACAATACAAAGATATATTTGAACCAATTTTTGTTATATATAGAACAACACTCAAGCCTTTTTTCCACCACGTGCGGTCGGCTATACGGATCACTCATTTCTTTTGCGTTTTATATACACACACGCACATTATTTCTTTTTTTTTTCTTCCCAATATTGCATTTGACTTACCTGATGTCAGGATCCTTCAACGAAGTAATGATCTGTGCTTGATGTCTTTTGATGATATCCTGTACATCTGTAACCATTAACATGCGGGTCATATTCTCCTGCATTAAAAGACATGGAAAATTATGTAATCAGACAGTGCAATCACAACTTTTCAGCTTCATCAGGCAATGGGAGACGAGATGCGGCTACTGATATGAAGTGAAACAGATAATTGAAACAGATAATTTTTTCACAGGTAAGCAGAGGTATACATGCATAAAGTGAACAAGAAGTAGGACAAACTCAGATGTCCTGGACATAAATAGATGAACAAAGCAGTAACCAGTGATACCAACTTACCAGTCCAAGATATCGAATATTTGGCTCACGGACAGCAATAAATTTCCCGAGTAAAGCAACACATTGTGACATCATTTCCTTCTCAGCATCAAGATGCATGACCTTAAGTACATTAACAAAAACACAAAATAATCAACAGCCAATCAATGTTCCCAGGAAGAGAGAGTGCACACTGAGAAACACCTGGGAAAAGCTGATGCAAGTATCAACACCATAATTAACATACTGTTACAAGTGTTTAGATGTAAACATTAATGTCGTCACAGCAAATGTGAGCGTTAAAATCAGGTTGTTTTATAACATTGTGCCAGAGAACAGATTGCAGATAAAAGCCAATCAACACCCCCCCCCCCCCCCCCCTCTTTCATTATTTGAAAAAAACATTTGTGCATGTGAGCCAACAGTATGCAAGCTTGATAATCAACATGGACAGAAGTGGGATACTTAAATTAACAAATACCTACCACCCACAAACTTTGCTCTTAAATAAGACAGCATTTAACACGTAACAGAAAAATAAAATGATAGTATAGTCTATCAGTTTGTCTATCTGCCTATCTGAGTCTCTCACTCGGATATAGGTGCAAAAGAAAAACTAGAAGGGAAGATTATTGGAGGACGAAAGACGTGTTTTAATCAGCATCTTACTTATAATTCATTAACAGGTAGCAGTAATTTCAATTACTAAATGAAAACCATTACAGATATAAGCACAATAGTTTCACAAAGGCACCCAGACCGAAAACAAACCCTTCTAGTATATATGTACAACACTCAATCCTTTTTCCCACTACGTAGGTTGGTTATCATGAACTCCTTCTAGTCTATTGCAATTTCTGGAAATCATTTCTCATATTAAAAAAGAAACCTACAAGCATATCATAACTGCCATGAAGTATCCACTTACAAGGGCAAGGGCTTCAAAGAGAACTGCATGCGAAGCATTGTTCTTGTTCACATTTTTGACCACATCGGTTCCCATCAGTATCCGTTGTAAAACCTAATGAAAGGAATACATCCATCACAACGTGAGAAGAAGGGAAGAGTACTTTGAAGATAAAACAAAATGTTATACTTCTAACAAAACCAGACCTCAAATAATGATCTTCTGGTGTTTGGATCTTCAACAACAGGAAAATATTGAAGAGCCCTCATTGTCTTCACCTGTAGATAAATAATTACTGACGTCATTCTGGTAGGATTAATCATAAGAAGGGACCTCTTTGTTCTTTTACATTGAAGTAAAAAACTAGCCTTCCAATTTCTGAGAAGTGCTACCATGCCTGTAAGACATGGTGCCTTTAGCCAACACACAGTAAGATCACAAGTAAGATCATGGTAGATAGTGTAATGTGACACTATCTTACGGTTGACATTCAAAGGCTCCTTGCCTTGAAGCCGCCAAATTGTACGTGAGAAAACCAGCTTTCCCTTTTTCACCTCCATACATGCATAGGTTTTGCCATATAAGCTAACTACAATGTGATGGAAATTCAAGAAATTAAAATAAATGAACAACTAAACAAGAATTACCCACCCAACCACAAAAAGGCCACTCGCCAATTCAATAAAGATATGCACATTGATCCAATAACTCAAATTTTAAAAGTCAAAACAAGTTGGATTTCATTTTACCATAGGGAAGGACCAAATACCTGAAGCCAGGGAGATGGAATTCCATAGTAAGTGTATTCTTGGGGAATGTCTTGGTTTCTGGCAAGTCTTTCCAATGTTTTGACACACTTTGGGAGGCAACTCCAATACGCTTCGTAGTTATTTGAAACTAATGCCACTAAAAGGCTCATTGAGGATGTTAAGACACCCAAGTCACGCTCATCTAGCAGTTGTGCCATCCTATCTGACCTGCAGCATGAGATAATATAGTAAATACCAGTATATTCATCAGTTTAAGAAGCTCCAACCTTATTCCCACCAGCTGAACAAAATCTTACCACCCATCAACATTGACAACATCAGGATTCTTCCTGTAGAGGCGCAAGAGACATAAGGCAGCCTTCTTCCTCACCAGCGGCCGGGCACTACTGGAAATCTGAAGGAAAGGAATCCATCAACAGACTATGTAAGATGATTATATCATCTAAATACAAAAACATCCTCTTACAAGCAACTTTTGAACATCGGGTGCTAAAGATTCAGCAAACTCCCTCCCACCAATATTTCCAACCTGCGAAACAATTTAAACAAGATATAGTAATTGTGCATACAAGAATGCAAGTATTAGCGTATATGTGCAGAAAAGAAGGCAGATGAAAATAGTAAACCTATTGGCAACGCATAGCTAATCTGTAAGTCATAGAAAAAGAGAACTAAAACAGGTGAAAAACCATACCAAAGTCAAAGCTAGGCACTGAAATGTCTCGTTGCGTCCAATGATATCATTACGCACTGTGTTGATAGCTAACCTCAGAAAATCATGATTCTCATTAAGCAAACAAGAGGTCACAATGTAACCAACCTGCAGCAGGCAGATCAGGGGTCAGCAACTAAAGCTAACTTGAGAACCGTATGAGCATACACAGGATGGTTGAGGAATACTTCACCACATTCCTGAATCTCATTCTTCAAATAACAAATAAAATACTAGAAGACATCTATGTTCAAGAAGCAAAATAAAGCTATTTTCGTCCATGCTGTTTGGTTAGCATCTGGAACTACATAAAAAAGCGAGGAATGTTCTTTTCCACCAATATATACACAAAGAAATAAGGAAAAATCCTAGACCAGCAGTTTTCTATCTTCAGCTTTCTGAATGCACATGAACATTAAATAATATCATGACACCCACTCAAAACTTTTCCTTTTTTAAGTCAAACATTCATACAAGGCCATGAATGGCAAATTTACATAAGATGTTGCGTGCAGTTAGCAACTTCTAGCTTAGCCTATTCAAGATATAGCTGACTTACAATGGTCCTTTGAAGTCTACAACCAACATTTAACAAAAAGTCGTCATAGAGTGACAACATAGGCTAAGACTTATATAAGCAATAGAAAATGGCTACTATCAACATGTACTACATCACTAAAACTGAGATCTAATATGAGCCACTGGTTAACATTCCGACCTTCTAATACACAATCAACTATTAAGCAAAGAGAACACAAAACTCTGAAGGCCCAAACATCTGATTATACAGCTTTCCCCATATGCACAGGATCATCTTCTCAAATCTGCTTTGTAGATACACCTTTCCCCATCATACACACATAACTTTCCCAATCCATGCAATGATCAAAACCTACTTAAAACTATTCTTTGAAAGGATTTCCAATATATCAGCATTGAAGGAATATGTGGAATATGTGGAAAGGCATCTTCATCTAAAGCTCACAACATAATGAAATAAGAGTTGCTAGCAACCTAATATTTCATTCAATGGAAACTGCCCCAGTAACCCATCTTTATAACTTAAAATTATACAGCCTAAGAAATCAAGGGTAAGACAGGTGATGACTTATAGACTTTAACAACTTTTATTGACTCAGTCATCGAAGTTTAACATACAAAGATAGGGCGAAAACTAAATTTGCACAAGAAGCATGCTGCAGGTCAAAAGTAGGACCAGAGCAGGTGCCTTTGTTATCTTCTGAAGCAGAATCAACAACTCAATAAGTTAACTTTCAGATATACAAGGTACTCCTTCCTAAGAAAACACGAAAAAGTGAGTTCCTCAGTGTTGTCAATAGCGCGACGGCCAAATTTTTGTAGCGCATAGCGCTGTAGCGTGCGCTACACGCATCCGAGGCACATAGACAACTAATAAATTAAAATATTATGTAACAACTATAAACATAATATAAAATTTCATAATTGTTCAAAAAATTTAAGCATAGATATAACTAAAACATAGATAGAACATAAAAACAATTGTTCAAATTGTTCAAACTTCCAACATAGCTAAAATTAAAACAATTCCGAATCATCAAACACAAAATCTTCATTTTCTTCATCCCTATTATCTTCTCCATTTAAAGCTAGAAGATCAATTTCTTCTTATTCTTCATCTACAAGCACACGAGAACTTGCATTTACCGAACTTGAACCTTCACCCCTAGCAACTTTGGTAGATCTAGTATCACAAAATAGGATCGTAAACACCGGCAGCCTTACTAATCGCGCTCCATGTCAATAATGAACTATCATCAAACATATAATTTGATGGGATTGCATCTTAGGCTTTATTATTTAGTTTTTTTCTTTTATTTTAATAACTGAAATTACTATTTTTTTTAAAAAAAAAACTGAAATTACTGAAGCCCGCGCTACGTGCGCTACATGCGCCTCGCGCTCTACGTGCGCCTCAGCCGCGCTTTCAAGAGGTTACTACGCTACATGACCTTGTAGCGATTGATCTTGCGCTACGCGCTACAGACAACAATGGAGTTCCCAACTGCATAACCACACAAAAATTGTAAAAGAAAAAAGATGCACCTTTATATGGAACTACAAAATATTTCATTATGTATACTGCTTCTTCTTAATTGACCAATACCAACTCTATCACTAACTACCACAATCCAATGAAATGCTTTCTGCCTTGATTTTAACAAAGTGAATAAACAATATTATCAACCAATCCTATCATGGGAACAAGTCATGAAAATGGAGACAATCACAGCATATTGCTGAGCCATTGGTAGATAAACAGCCAGAAACCTGCTTTTCAGGATACTTTGGAGCAGATATTAACGAGACAGCTTCCATGTGACCAAAATCCACATCATATCCAAGCATGTATATGTAAAGCATTTTCCAAACGTATTTCTTCTTCTCATAAGGTGCCAACCCCTTCAGAGAAAACAAAAAGAAATTCAATAATTTGAGTCAGGCTGATTTGAATAGTCAATTAACTGAAACTAACAAGTGCTTCAACATTTAAAAAAAGTATGAAAGTCAAAGACATAAAATAAAGGACAAATCATAAGGAAAAAGTTAAAAACTGCAAGGAAAGTAAAGTTCTTTGTTGCACAAATCTGCGACATGCTTCTAGTCTCTAACTATTTGAGCCTGTCATCAACTCCCGTAGCTGTAAAGAAAAAAGAAAGAACATTTGTGAAGGTGTGGGATTGGGTTAAACAGAGAACACTAATTAGCAGTCATTTCCTAAGTTTCCCTAGTTAAAGTGCATATACAATCGGATAGACATCTAAATCATTATGACATTCACCTTAAATATAATCAATTGTTCACACTATATAACAAAATAACGAGCATTAGTCATTTCCTAGTTGTACTCCAAATGGCATTCCAACTGCATAGGCATTTTTCTTTTAAACTGCATAGGCATTTTTCTTTTAAACTGCATAGGCATTTGACGATACATTTTATGCTCTTTTAGATAGTAGTCATTTCATTGGCTTTGCCAGTCCAAGCGTAGTCACAATTGATCTGATCCACTCCAACCGAAGATACTATAGAATACATGAAGTAAACATGTGATGTTGAGCGCTTGAGAATTGAGGTTAGAATATGTGGCCTAATACTTACAATACGCGTTGGCTTTATTAACAGTAGCAAATCCAATAGCCAGAGCACGATATGTAGCTATAAGTACAGTGTAGTACATTTCCCTGAATTAAATGGTTTTATGAGGTTTGCCTTCAGTCTCAAGCCTACCAGTCTTGTGTAAAGAAAAAAAACTTTGAACGCATCTGCATAATTAATGAACCAGTTCAGGTTGGATCTGCTAGTTAACAAACTTTCTCCCAGGCCCATAAGTGATGGACCGTGTTAGTGTGCTTCATAAATCGCTTTCTTCAACAGCCTGAGCTTTTAAGCAAGGTGATAATTTTATCAAGACCCGTCAAAACTGCCAGCGAATGATGCCAATAATGTTGAAACGGATGAAAGAATGGAAGAAGTTGAAGGAGGAGCAATTTCATCAAACACCTGGGAGAGTAAAGCAAACACTTGCAACAAGAAAAGTGAAATTGCTGGAGACAAACCAATTGGGGCCAGGAAGGGATGAATCAGAATAATTGGTTAAAGATTGAGTGAAGGAGGCGTGTGTGCAGACGGTTGCCAGCTTCACACGCATTTGGTGCTGAACGCAGAGAAGAAAGGAGGAAGACGAGCGCAAGCACTTGGCGCGTTTTGAGTTCATTTAAATAGAACGAAATGACTATTTTGCCCTTTTTAGTTGTGGTTAAATAATAAGGCGGTTGAAGGCTGTTCTTGTGATTTTGCACACTTGTAACTACCTTTCTTCTTCATTCGTGTATATACCGATGTACAGAACACAATTTTAGATTGAATGAGCAGTTATCAATTTCTCTCTTCATTTTTGGCTTATTTGGCTTATTGCTCTTCGTTATTATCACATTTCATCATTCTTTAGTTGAATGTTTGGTTGATTGTAATTCATCAAGAAATTTCGCATGGTATCAGAGCGGATGATCCTGCTGTGAATTTTTCGCATCTCTCTTTTCTTGCGTTCATCTCCTTTCGCTGTTCGATTGGATCATGGCTTCTACATCCACGAACGGTAATTCCGTTGATCCGTTTGAGGATCCACTATATGTCCATCCTAGTGATAGTCCGTCAATTGTTCTTGCGCAGCCTCCTCTAGATTCGCATAACTACCATGCTTGGAGTAGGACCATCAGACGTGCTTTGGAATCAAAGAATAAGCTAGGTCTGGTGGATGGCAGTGTAGTTAAACCTGCAGAAAATGATCGGAAGTATACTGCGTGGCTTAAGGCCAACAACATGGTTGTTTCTTGGATCATTAACTCGGTGACACCCCCCATTGCTCAGAGTGTCATGTGGATTGATGATGCGAAGGACATTTGGAAGGATTTGAAACTAAGGTATGGGAATATTGATGCATTTAGGTTGTCTGATTTACAAGAAGATTTCTATAGTATTAAGCAAGAAACCATGTCTGTGACGGATTATTACACTAGATTGAAGATCGTATGGGAGGAGTTAACTGTCTTGAAATCCATCCCGATGTGCAATTGTGGAAGATGTACTTGTAATGTATCTGCTCAAATAACAAAATTCCTGGAGAATGATTTTGTTATTAAATTCTTGAAAGGTTTGTCTGAGGATTATGAAGCAGTTAAATCGCAGATACTGTTGATGAGTCCGTTGTCCGATATAAACTCAGCATTTGCTATGGCTGTGAAGTTTGAGAGGAAGATTACATATGCTGGAAGTCAGCAAGGTGTTGGGAGTAATTCATCTACTGTGTTGAATGTAGGAGGTTCGCACTCAAACGCAGGAGGACAGAATTTCGCTAGTGCTAAGTTTCAGAAAGGAGGGCAGGCGTCTGGAGGATATAAGGGGCGTGGTGTTAATGGCGGATATAAGAAGAATGGTGTCAATGCGCAGAGATATGGCACAGATGCAAATAAACGCCCAGTATGCGTGCATTGTGGGCTTGTTGGACACACCATTGACAGATGCTACAAGTTGCATGGATTTCCTCCTGGTTATAGACCCAAAGGACAAGTGAATCTTGTTGGCATTGAGGGAGCGATTGATGAACATACAGAGTATAGAGGTCAAGGGGAGGATAACATTAGTTCTGGAGGAATAAAGCGGGCACCACAAATTTCTAATCACAATGGAGTTTCCCCATTCACATCCGAACAATGTGCTCAGTTGATGTATCTTTTGCAGGAGCACCAAACTAAAGGGAAAGGAGAGGCAGTTGAACATGATGCCAGTGGAGAAAGAATGCATGCCGTAATGTCTGGACAACAACAGGGCACTAATGGTAAGAAGACAGGTAATGTTGCAGGTAAAAACTTTAATATATGGGTTTTAGACTCAGGTGCCACTGATCATATATCTTGTTCCCTCACTTTCTTTGATTCCTATCGTACTGCATCAAATCTGATGGTAAAATTGCCTGATGGTAACCTGGTTGAAGTAGCTCATATTGGCACTGTGACATTGTCTCCTTACTTGATTCTTACAAATGTCTTTCATATACCATCCTTTTCCTTCAATCTGATCTCCATTAGTAAACTGACGAAAATAAATGGGATCAATCTGGTGTTTCGTGATAACTTGTGTGTACTGTATGAACAGAAATCTATGATGATGATTGGTTCAGCTAGAATCCACCAGGGGCTTTATCAATTCACTGCTGCAAACAATGCAAAACCAGTCAGCCCAGATACCCATCTAGTTCCTGTGTCTACTCCAGATATTCGCCTTCCAGTTGTCAATTCGTCTTGTTCAATTCCCGCGTCCACTCCACATAAGAACTGTTTCCTATGGCACTCCAGATTGGGGCACATGTCTCACTCAAGAATCAAACAAATTCACAGTTTGGATCCAGCTGTTTCATACTCAAAGTCTCCTGTCCCCTGCAACACTTGTCCACTAGCCAAACAACGAAGGAATCCTTTTCCCGTTTCCAAGAATGTTTCTTCTTCATCATTTTCCTTGATTCATGTAGATATTTGGGGTCCATACAAACACCCCACTATGTTCAATGTAGGGGTGCAAATGAATCAAGCTTTTAACAAATAATTCGGGTTCGATTCGTTAAAGATTCGATTCGAAGTCGTTTATGGCGAGTTTGAATTCGAATTCGATTTATTATTTCAGCTCGGAAAGTTTTACAAATCAAATACAAACAGTATAATATTCGATTCGAATATTCGATGAATTATTCGTTAAAGATTCGATTATATGCTCGATTCAATTTGAGAATAATTAACACAGGCGACTGGCGAGAGCAAAATAATGGTGCTCTCATTTGTGCAAATTGCTATAGCCCGTAATGTTGTAAATAATTTACTCCTTTATTTGTAAACTTATTTACTTGTTATCATCTAGTTAAAATGCGGTTATTATTTGAGGTTTGATGTTATATACTATTTATTTTACATGTGAAACAGCATTCACGAATCGAATCAAATCATGTTAACGAATCGAATAATGTTCACAAAGCATAACCGAATTTTTGAACCGAATTTTCGAACAAAATTTTTGAACCGAATCTTCGAATCGAATCTTCGAACCAAATCGATTTGTAACGAATTCATAACGAATTCGAATATAAACATTTTGTCAAGCTCGAATCGAACTCGAATTCGAATTCGAGCCGTAATAAAAAAATTCGAATCAAATCTTTTTTTTATGTTATTCGCAAGTATTCGATTCGTTTGCACCCCTAGTTCAATAAGAGATTTTTTCTCACTATCGTAGATGATCATAGCAGATTCTGCTGGATTTTTTTGATGAAATGCAAATCTGAAGCTAGATCCATTTTGCAAAATTTTTGTACCTTCGTAACAGTGCAGTTTGATGCTAATGTTAGAGTCATACGTTCTGACAATGGGGCAGAATTCAAAATGCCTGAATTTTATACATCAAAAGGAATAGTACATCAGACTTCATGCGTCTATACGCCACAACAAAATGGCCTTGTCGAACGAAAACAACATATTCTCTGTGTTGCTAGAGCCTTGAAAATTCAGGCTAACATTCCTACAAAGTATTGGGGTTTTTGTATCAAACATTCGGTACACCTTATCAATATTACTCCATCACCAGTCATTAATCAAAAAACCCCGTATGAATTGCTGTATCATAAGCCACCAGTCTATCATAATTTGAAAGTCTTCGGTTGCTTGGCCTTTGCCGTAGATAACACTCCATCTAGACCCAAATTCTCTCCTAGATCAAAAATGTGTGTCTTCCTAGGAATTTCTTGCACCACCAAGGGATACGTATTGCAAGACCTGCAGACAAGAAACATCATTATTTCCAGAGATGTTGAGTTTCAGGAGCAGACCTTTCCATTTAAAACCCAGCCTTGCACCAATCAGCCATCTGAACTCCAAAGAATTCCCTCTTATGAAGCTTCGCAGATACAAACTTATCCAGCTATGTACTACGATCCAGTCTATATTCAGCCACAGACTTCTCAAAACACAATTTCTAATACCCTTCCATCAGATAGCTCTTCTGCTGCAATGCCCTCACATAATCAGACACATGAGTCTTCCATGTCTACCTCAGACACTCATCTTGTAAATCCTATTGATTCATCTCAATCAATCCCACCACCAATCAGGCCCACGCGTGTCAGAAATCCACCCGCTTATCTGCAAGATTATTGCTGTAATCATCTTGAATCTGCATTGTCCACTCCAGCTCTAACTAATCCACACTCCATATCAAAATCCTACACTCTTGATTCACTGACACCTGTGTATAAATCTTATATATTAAACTCTAGCCTGCACACGGAGCCTTCCTCTTATGCGGAGGCAGCCGGTTGTTCTGCATGGCAGGAGGCTATGCAGGTGGAGATTGCAGCCTTGGAAGCAAATGATACATGGAGAGTAGTTTCATTACCTGCTGGAAAGAAGCCTATAGGGTGCAGATGTGTATACAAAGTTAAGCTCAAGCCTGATGGGACTGTTGAGAGGTATAAGGCGAGGCTAGTAGCGAAGGGGTATACCCAGCAGCTTGGTGTGGATTACCAAGACACTTTTTCCCCTGTGGCTAAAATGACTACGGTGAGAATGGTTCTGGCGTTGGCTGCTGGAAAAGGGTGGTTCTTGCATCAACTAGACGTGAACAATGCTTTCCTTCATAGTGATTTACATGAAGAGATTTATATGTTGCCACCCCCGGGAGTGCAACTTCCTGCCCCTAACATGGTGTGTAAGTTACAAAAATCCCTCTATGGCCTAAAGCAAGCAAGCAGAGAGTGGAATTTTAAGCTCACTCAATTCCTGCTATGCTCTGGATTTGTGCAATCCAAGACGGATTACACCTTATTCTTCAAAACAACTGCTCAGTACATGCTTGTTTTGTTGGTTTACGTAGATGATATTGTGTTGGCTTGCTCTGACCTTGATGCCATTCAGCATGTTAAAACTCAGTTGCATTCCCAATTTAAGATAAAGGATTTGGGTGACCTTAGGTACTTCCTAGGAGTGGAAGTAGCTAGGTCACAGGGGGGCCTGTTGATTAATCAAAGGAAGTATACTCTAGAATTGCTTGAGCACACTGGTTTTATGGATGCCAAGCCAGCTAGAAGTCCAATGGAGACAAACCTAAAGTTGACGCATGATGATTCTCCTTTGTTGCAGGATGCGTTTGGTTATAGAAGTTTGATTGGAAAACTGATATACTTGACCATCACTAGACCCGACATATCTTTCACAGTGCAGCAATTAAGCCAATTTCTCGATTGCCCTACAACTAATCATATGAAAACTGCTCATAGGTTGTTAAGATATCTAAAAGGAAGTGTAGGACAAGGTTTGTTGTTTCCCTCAAGGATAGAAGAACCGAAGCTTAAAGCATTTGTAGACTCGGATTGGGGTGGTTGTTCTGAAACAAGAAGGTCCATAACTGGTTTCTGCGTATTCTTAGGTGGAACATTAGTGTCATGGAGAGCCAAAAAGCAGAATACAGTCTCTAAGTCATCAGCAGAAGCTGAGTATAGAGCAATGGCAAGTCTTACGTGTGAGGTGCAGTGGTTGCTGTATTTGGCGGATGAGTTGGGATTAAAGAATCAGACGCCTGTCGAAGTGTTTTGTGATAGCAAGAGTGCTATACATATAGCTGAAAATCCTGTGTTCCATGAAAGGACCAAGCATATTGAAATTGACTGTCACATTGTTAGAAATAAGGTGCAGGAAGGAAGGATTAAGTTGATGCCCATAAGAACTGACTTACAGCTGGCCGATGTATTCACAAAGGCATTGGATGCTAGAAGGTTAATGGAGCTGACGAAGGCATTTGGTGTGTGTAATATATACTCCAAGCCTAGCTTGAGGGGGGGTGTTGAAACGGATGAAAGAATGGAAGAAGTTGAAGGAGGAGCAATTTCATCAAACACCTGGGAGAGTAAAGCAAACACTTGCAACAAGAAAAGTGAAATTGCTGGAGACAAACCAATTGGGGCCAGGAAGGGATGAATCAGAATAATTGGTTAAAGATTGAGTGAAGGAGGCGTGTGTGCAGACGGTTGCCAGCTTCACACGCATTTGGTGCTGAACGTAGAGAAGAAAGGAGGAAGACGAGCGCAAGCACTTGGCGCGTTTTGAGTTCATTTAAATAGAACGAAATGACTATTTTGCCCTTTTTAGTTGTGGTTAAATAATAAGGCGGTTGAAGGCTGTTCTTGTGATTTTGCACACTTGTAACTACCTTTCTTCTTCATTCGTGTATATACCGATGTACAGAACACAATTTTAGATTGAATGAGCAGTTATCAATTTCTCTCTTCATTTTTGGCTTATTGCTCTTCGTTATTATCACATTTCATCATTCTTTAGTTGAATGTTTGGTTGATTGTAATTCATCAAGAAATTTCGCAAATAATGATGATAGGAGCCAGCATTAGTTGACTGGCTACAGGAATCCATGATCTAATTATGCTCTGGTATCATGTTAAGTTATCAACTCAACTAAGAAATTAATCTGATAAGGATAAAAGCAACACTATGTACTCAATAAAATCGTGGATAGCTTTTTTTTTTTTTTTAAACTAAAGTCATGGATAGCCACATGTAATTAGTGAATAATCGGTTATCATTTCATGATTAAGTAAAGAGATAAATGTTTCTCTTTTATACCTAACACATGCCTAAAGAGGAGTTTATTTCAAAGCTGCTTCTTCAAAAAAAAAAAAAACTAAATACATAATAACAAAATTAAATAAATAAATACATTAGCATGAGGAGAGCTTATAGAATAAGCACCATTTCTCCCATCTCTTCATTGGCAAACTGAAGAATTAACAGGGACAATTAAAAAAACTTGCATTTCTTGCTACTTATGGCAACTAGAAGAGAATTGGAAGCGTTTTAAAACTGACGAATTGCAGACTCGATTGTTAAAGAGTGTTTGATAATAGGAATTTCTATTAAATTGACTTTTTAAGATGTGCCGTAAAAACATCAACAAAATATCACATGATAAGATGACCATTTAGATAATGTGATAATCCTGAAGTCCCAATATGCTTAAGGGAAAAAAAAGTACAAAGTTCTCATACACAGAACCTTGCCAGACATATAATTAGATAACACGGGTCACAACATTTTGACCACTTGAAATTTCAATCTTTAGCTCCATTTCGGAGACGATTATAATTATGACATAAATAATTTGAGTTAAATCGCATTTGATCTTAATTTGATTAAATCATCTTACTCAATAAATTTGATGCTAAATAACCATATGATACTCATTTTAATCCTTGTAATCCCCTCTTTTTTATAAGTTAAAATTTCATAAATAGGCCAAATTAGACTAAATATAAAGGTGGTTGCATGGGGATAGCAACAGCAAGCATGACTTGTTCAAAATACAACGACACAACTGTTACTTTCATAGCCTAACCATAGACAAGTGCCCAAAATAGTCCCCAACCAATAATTACAACTAAAAAAGCATAAACCACTCCAATTGAGCTAGCCAGGGGCTTCGAAAGTAGCAGAGGAAGAAGAAGAACCTCTGCTGAAATAAATACAGTATGAAAACAGAAATGTCCAAAAAGATAATAAAATTCCAATAGGAATCTAAAACACCCAGATGCCCAGCTTAGACAAAGGCCGCAAAATGAGCCAGGATAAACAGCTGGTGTAGCTTGGGACATAAACAGCCTGGAAACCAGAAAGAAGACAGCATGCTACATCCAACTGGAACTGATCAGTGACACCCATCCATACTGAATGCAGCAGGGGAACAGAAAGGGTAGAAGACAGAGTGCATATATGATGCAAAGAGGCCATCTTGACTCAGAAGGAAGAAAGTGCAGTGATCCATAGTGAAGGCGAAGGCAGGGAGAGAAGACATAATTATAATCCCCTCTTTGATATGAAGTAATTGGTGTTTATGAATATAGTCATTATCTTGAGCGATTATTTCTTTGACAACTGTGAAGAAGTCTGAAAGAGAAAAGGCTGAATTAAAAGTTTTACTTATGAGATCTGTAGTAAAAAAAAATGATTATAATCACCTAAACCAACAAAATCTTACGTACCCTAACATCAAAATTTCAGTACTCGAACTTCACCATTGGGACTTGAGGCTAATCAAAAGGCTTGTTAAACTAAACAATGAAAAGAACTGTCATGAACTCGAAAAAGTTGTGTTGTCATCTATACAAGGAGGTGAATTGGGCTTGACAGGCAAATAACACAAAGGATCCTTAAACTTAGTAATAACCCGGAAATTTGCACCGATGCTAGCATTTTCGTACTTAAATTCAAATTTATAAATGACAGAGGCTTCCCTTGAGGGAAACAGCAACCAGTATTCTCTCAAAAGCTGGCTCTAGTCAGTTTCCTTTTCAGTACTCCAAAATGCTGAAAGCCTGTCATTCCACCTCCAACATATTTTGTAAAACTGAAAAGCATGTATGGCAATTGGTACGTCTAAGAAACTTAGTAAGCAGAAACCTTGGAATTAGTAAATGTGCTACATAAATCTCCAAAAGTTCTCTAATATCTTCTCAATTTGAAGCCAATTTGGCAGCAAACTACACTGCTGTGTAATATTAGTTGTTAAATACATACACCAGGAATTTGCAGATACATGTAATCTTTAATAATAACAATTATGCAAAAGTGTCACAAAAACTATGGCAAAGACAAAAGTTGGATTACCACGTAAAAATACACGCCCATGAATTATACCTCATATTGTTCCACAGCCAGCAGAAAACTGCTAAATATATAAAGCAAGCTTATGGTCAAGGTCAACCAATACCTGATATCCTATATGTATCTGAAATTAGAATAAGCTGTTCCCCCCTTCTAAAACACCACACGCACATGTAAATTCTGTAAAGCAGTAGAAATAGTTCCTCGACGTAATTGAGCTCAAATCCAGAATATACTGGATTCTAATAACATGGCAAGGTTCACCTAAAAGAACACACGAAGTCATCCTCCAATCCTATTTAGAATTTCCCCTGAATCCTCATTCTCTTATCTTGTAGTAAAAAAGATGCAGGTGGCTAAGCTTTCAATCACATTTTTCACAGCAACAGCCCTAGAATTATAAACAAAGCTGAAGCTTACTGTCACTCAACCAAACAAAAGTAACCTCAAAATGCCACCAAACTTGACATGGATGTGTTAACATCAAAAAAAGCAAAAATGACGGGAAAATAAACTGTTCAGACAAGTATCATAAGCTTAACATCTCATATCACTTCTAAACTTTGGACAATTTCAACTTTTTCTTCCCTAAACAGATAAAGAGCATGATTCTTCATAAAAAACATCACAGTACACAGAATTTGCAGAGAACAACAACAACAACATTACCCCATTGGCTTAGAGCTCCCGCCTGTGGCAGGGTAAGAGGGGATCTGATATACGCAAGATGACCCATAAGATAGAATTTGCAGACATGGAGAATAAAATCACCGGACCTTTTCATTCTTGAAGCGACTACGAATATTGCCGAGCTCCTTATCGACGCGGAGTCTCTCCTGCTCTTTGTTCTGGCAATTGCGGATGTCGCTGATGAACACCGACAAACCTCTCATGCCAGACAACGCCATCTTCGACGGCCTCCGATCAGAAACTCCTTCAGATCCGACAACTCACAGCTGCTCCGGTTAAAATTAAGATCACCTCGACTTGGTCCAATCAATTGAGGTTTACTGGGAAGGAAAATGAGATGTGAAAACAAATAGCATAAGGAGGCGGGGATGTATGTGTAGGTTGGGGGGAATGTATGTATAGAGAGAGAGAAAGGAATAGAGAAGAATGAGGTGTACAGAGTGTGATCTAGAGAGAGAAGAAAGTGGACTGAGGAAAAAAGCCGTCGGGGGATGACGAAGGTGGAAGAAGAAAGACGACTTCCTCTAAGATAAAATTTTAATTTTGGTTTACAGCGATTTGGGGCATCAAAATTTGACCTTTTTCCCCGTCGAAATCACAACTGTATGTGTACGCCTACGTGTAAAGGCCACGGGGATGTTTGTTTTGTATAGGGTAGTTTGTATTGGGATAGGATCACCTCACCGCAAGGCTATGCGGTGACGTGTGACCGTGCAACACGTGACAGCAAGGGGTGGTGAGGCTAGACGAGGATACTGTCACGTGTCGCACGGTCACAAAGAGGATAAGAAAAGTTGGGGTGAGGAGATCCCAAACCGTTTGTATGGAGCGAATACCAAATCTCTGATTTTACTGTGTAAAAGATGTATAGAGTAGTTCGCCAAATCTATGATAGAGTAGTTTGTTAAATCTCTGATCTTAAGTTTTAGTGTTATGTCAAATCTCTAATCTTAAGTTCTAGTGTTATGAAACTGTGTAAAAGATGCATAGAGTAGTTTTCGGTTTCTAGTTCGTGTATACATATGTGAGGAGCTGTTCCTTTTCCTTTTTTTTTTCTTTTTTTTAATAGGATACTCTTTTTTTTTTTCTTTTTTGATTCTTGTATAAAGATATAATCCTCAAACTTATGGGATACTTTTTGTTTTTTTATTCATGTATAAATATAAGATCCTCCAAGTTATCTTAGAGCAAAAGATCATACACTGGCATTGAGGGCCTCCACAGCCCCAACCCCAAACAACATTGTGGAGAATACAATCACGAGCTTTACGTATTGACTCACACAAGGTGTCCCATTGCAAACTAGGCTTTCTACTATTAGCAGTAGAACAATCATACTATCCGTATATCTGAAATCGAACTATTGATCTTTTGGATCAAATCTCAATCCAAATACCGTTTGAGTTATGTTCTGGAAGCGACCCTAAAAGTTATCTACATACATAGTACATAGGTAAGGGATGCGACTTAGAAATATAAGTTCTCCCTCTTCCGTAGAAGGGAAAAGTTTAGCTAAGGAGAGTCCAGAACCAATATATAGCACTAATCTTAATAAGAATATATTTTATAATTTAGGATCATATTTATTGTCTCCTCACTAACACACTAACACAGCATATCTCTATTATTATTATGTCATCTATGCAGGTACATATAGAGCTGGGGTTTCACTGGAAGCAAACTCTCTATCCCTTGAGATAGAGGTATTGTCTGCCTACCACTTACCCTCTCCAGACCATAACGATAGCTTTTGCTGTCATTGGAATATACTGGGTCCGGATGATGATGATGATTTATTGTCTATCAAGAAAGTCTCTAGAGAGCGAGATACAAAATTAAGTTACAAAAAAGAAAAAGAAAAAAGTGAATGGATCTTATAATTCAAACAGAATAAATAATACATAAAATGTTCACGTTACACTTTGTAATGAGAAGTGTACATGCTCCTTTCATCTGTCTTACACCGTAGGATGAAAAATACATATGCTCTGTGCAAATTTCTATGTTTGAGGCGCTCAAGTTGTGCTCCTTTTTAAGAAATAATTTTACCTGTGAACTGGTATTATGAATGAAGTAGAAGGATAAATAGTGGATAAATGATAAATATACGTCATTGTTGTTTTCACATTATTGATCTCATCGATTTTATTTTTACACCATTGATTTTATCTTATGATTTATTATTGACCATTAATCAAACAAGAACGTATGTATTTAATTAAAAAGAGACGTGTATTTATCATTTTACTAAATAACGGTGTATTTGGCTCCTCTCCAGTGTTGATAAAAAAACACATAAAAATTCTTAATATATACTCTAAGTTAGCACAAAACTAAGTATTGAATGAAAACATAACTTTAATTCAATGTTTGTTTTTAAGCGTGGTCGTTCCACCTAGAGGTAGAACGTTTGATCTCGTCGTTCTATCTAGGATGAAATATCAGCCCGATTGTCGGGCCATTCTACGAAATAGTCATTGAAGTTGAATTATGTTCGACTTCACTCTTGAATATTACGTATATACAACTTTAAAACTCTAATTGAACATTTTTTATGTGTGTTTTTTTTCATCATAATGGGGATAATTTGGTAAGGTCATGCCCACTTTAAGATGTTAAACGCACATTAAGTATAGGGGGCAGCAACGATATTAACTACTATTCGGAATCATTCACAAAAAAGACGACATTTGCATCTACAGCCTTTTCGAAAATTTTACGAATAAATAATTACAAGTATGTGCATCCTATAAATAAGTGTGCACATACCTAATAATTGCTCAATTTATAAATGGGAGAATCCAACTTACCAACACCACACACACACAGCGATGCAACGTGAGTCCATTTGTTTCTATTACGTGGAACGAATCATATGTCTTAGTATTTCCATTTTCAACGAAGTCAAGAACACATTCTTTTTTAACTTTGAAATATGATGTAATAAAACAAAATAACTCACTAATTGACTACGTTTCTTTTATTATGAAGTAGCAGTTGATCGACACAGCTTCACGCAATTTTCATTATGCGTCATCGAGAAACAACCTCTGTGTGTGTATTTCTAACACATTGGTATATTTGCGTACATCCGACCCCTCATACCTCGCCACAGTCGGGAGCCTCTAAAGAAATGGAGTAATGTTGCTGTTGTATCATGTCTTGAGCTATATACTCTCTCTATTCTAAAATATTGTCATAGTTTAACTTAAATATAGGTGAAAAAATCAAATTATTTTAGACACTACCTTTAGTTGTTTAATCGAAATAAACTAGAGAATTCATGCAACTACTAATAAAAAGAAGAATATAGAAATTTTGAAAATAAAAATAATTACAATATTTCTGAGATAAAAGAGCACAAAACGTATTTCCTACACGAATGTGTATGCTAAAAGCTTCAGCGACGAAGAAATCACTATTTGCTTCTATAGAAAATCAGGCATCAGATTTTGGATGAGTATTTCAAAAATTAGTGAGTTGTTTACACATACAATTGAACAAAGACTTGATCACTTTCTAAAAATAATATTTTTTACTAATCAAAATTTATATAACACTCGTTCAATTAACACGGTTTCTCTCTATTTTACGTTAAATAACCAGTTAAACGTGTAATAGAACATTAGCCCACAAAATTCGACTTTCTTAAATTGTTGTCAAGTCAAAATAAAACAATATTTTTAAGACGGAGTGGGTCGCTTCCTCCAATTAGCTCTTGCTTAATGAAGGTCTGGTCTGCATCAGCAGTCACTCTTGTATGGGCAATATGCAAGTCTGCATCAGCAGTCACCATTGTATAGGCAACATGCAAGTCTCCAAGTGAGCAGACAACTTCCCTTGGCCTGGAGTGAGTTACATTCTCAGGACCTTCTTTTAACACGCACATATACAAACCACACAAAAAGAACAGATCATCTCTACAATTACCTCAAGGATAAACCATATGCGATGCAGTTGGACTTGAATTCTGTATATAGGTTGATCTCAGAGAATTTGAGAAATTGAAGAATGCCGCACTCGCTAAGCTTCAAGTTCATTTACTGCACCCTAGTAGCAAAGAACCAGAGGGGAGAGTGAGTTAAGATCTGAGCTTCCTTTCATATTACCAAACACTTGCAAGCTTGAACAAAAGAAAACCATGATTTAACCTTTTCTGTGGCTTCACAGCTTCACATCTATCTGGTGGGTCGGTACACTTATGAACTCCCATCCCCCCCCCCCCCCCAAAAAAAAAAAAAAAAAAAAAAAAACCCTATTCACACCAATAAAAAAAGAAAATAGAAAAGGAAAAAAAGAGCCCAAATGTCGTATTGACTACTAACAACAGGTTGATGTTGACTAGTCACCAAGCAAACTCCCCAATCACATGTCCAACAATTCCTTGACAAGAAAGACTAGCAAGAGAACTTCCTCAAGAGAGAAATTTGGCACACCTTGATGTTTCCAAATGGCTCCATGTAAGCATTGCCAAGAGAATAGAAAGCGTGAACCAAGGCCAAGCAAGGCGCCAAAGAAAGTACTTATCAAAGCCAAAACGATTACTGGCTGCGGTAGATGGTTGGCAAGAACTTATCTTTCTTGTAATACCTAAACAAACTTCGGCATTGTTTTGAGGGACCTGAGCGTTCCATTGCATCTGCTCGCCTGATGCTCTAGGACTAGGTTTCTGTGCTCTCAAAAATATCTGACTGAGTATCAGGAGACCAAGGAAGCTACTTGCATCCAATCTTTCCAGAAATGGTTCAAGGAGAACAAAGATAACTGTGTGATTTTGAAACTCTTCTCATTTCTTGCTTAATTTTGCTGAATTCTTGTTCAACGTCTCCAACTGTGGACCTCATGCTTTGCAAGTCCCCCTTTTAAGACCTGGTTTTCAAAAACGAACAATGGACATCCACCCATCCCTCTCAGGTACGAGACGAGCCCTATTAGAAGGTAAGTTCAAGGGGGCGACAATAGGAGCAGTTTCAGTGTCTAAGACGTGAAGGCAGCCAGCAAAGGCTGATGTAAGCGGCAACTGATCAAGGAATAGGACCTGGAGATCTATTCTGAGTGGCGATCTATCATTCTGAGATGTGTGAGCACATGTATCAGTTTAGAGCTTCCCAAAATCAGTAATGTACAAAAACATTTGTCCTCTTAATTGCGAAAACCGATAAATGTCTCCATTAATAAACCACATACCAAGACACTCCAAGCTACTAAAAGTTTCATAACAATTGCATACAAGCATTTTATAGAAAACATAACAATCAAGTTGGCTCCTGGAAATAATTGCATACAAGCAATTTAACCTACCTCCCTGAATTCTATTCAAGGAGGTAGGATAATTTTGTGTTTAGTAATTCTAGACAGCAAGACGTGAATATAACGCACAAAGATAACCAGAACCAAATCAAGAATAAAAAGATACAAAACAAAAGAGAACCACGAAAATCAATTTCAAGTATCAAAAATCAAAAAGTTATGTATGAACTCAGAATAAGACAATGTTCGGTGGGGAAAAAAACAATAACCAACCAGCAGGTTTGACATACACACAACTCGAACTGGTAATTTGATTGATGATTTAGAGGGGAAAATGACACATTGATATAGCAGACAACTTACAATAGCTTAAATGACAAATCAACATAATCCACCATGCTTCCCCCAAGTCCAAGTAACTACAGATGGTCAATATCCAATGTCAGTGGGATCTCCAACATACTCTGCTATTTGCTCAAGTCGAACATTGATCAACTCATGAGTATCAATATCCCTGACGACACCCGTTTCCTTCTCTGTATCCTTCTCCACTAGATTTCCATACATACCCTTATGTCTACCATACAAAACTATCACATGTCCTCCACGCCTAGGAATTGCGGTTTCCAAGAAATCTTGATCCACTCCTTGAATTAACTCTCTACTTTCGTCCATTGATATATCACACGTTGTTGGCCCAACTACATCCAACACCTCACCCTTTTTAAGGTACAACTTTCCCCCTTTTAGCTCCTTGCTTATAATCCTCACCTTTATATTACTTCTCAACCACAAGACCTTGCTCTCCTTAACCCTTGTGCCTTTTACTCCTTCAACACTGCTCTTTGCTTCCTTTTTCCTCTTACTAAATTCTTTCTCCTCTCGCACCCTCAACACTTTCAACTTCTTCAAACAGATGTCCTCCTCCACGGACCCTAAATCCGCAACATCACTCCTTCCGACTCTAACCTCATCCTCACTCTTCGAAATGCTCAAAACTACATATTCATCACACTTCACCTCCACAATCCTACCCTTCATTCCCATACTCTTGCCTCCTATGATTCTCACCACCTTGCCTACATCCAAGGCCTCATTTTTCTGTCTCCTCACCTCAACGTTATCATCTTTGTTACTAATTTTCTTCCCATCGTTACTATTTGGGGCTAATTTGGGTAACTCAGCTGTAAAACCTAAGCCTTCTTTGGCAGTCCGTCTCTGGATCTCGACCACCTTCACGTCCTGCTTCTTATCCCACCCGCGGCCGATGCCCTTTCCGTCCCGCCAGCCGTATCCAGCTAACAGCGCACGACCGAAGCCTTCCACTGGCACTTCGTCAAACCCATCAACCCCATTATCTTCCGGCAGTGTCTCCAAGTCCTCCTTCAACTTATGCAACAAAAGGTCCTCCACTTTTCCCTTGGGTTCATAAACCACATCAGAAACAACGTTCTCGCCGCGACGGAGGTTAAGACCGTAAGCCATGGAATTCTCCGCAGGGTCGATTGCAGAAGAGGAGGTGGATTCCAAAACGAACTGAAGTTGTTGATCTCCACCGTCGTCGGATTGGAGCGGGAGGTGGAGATTTTTCATCCGCTTCTCAGGTCTCCGTTCGTTCTGGATCGGTTGGATTACGAGATTTTTAGGGTGATCGAAGGAGTTACCGGAGACTTTAGAGGAGTCGAATTCTGTGAGGTAGTCCCTATTATTGTTGTTGGCATCTTCGGCGGAGGGAAGGTTGGTGGAAGCAGGTTTCTTGTGGGGCTTTGAGGCCAGAGAGAAAGAGAGTTTCATGCTGGCCACGCAAACCCTAACTGAAGCCGGAGTCCGGAAATTTTAGCCTCCCTATGCGGTGCGGGAGATGCGGGATATAGGCTGCTAAATTACAACAACGAATCAGGAGAAAATTCAACTGTTGGATGATAGAATTGTGGCCTAATTTGATACAGCACTCCGTTCCGCCGCTGGATTTTGCCGTCAGGGTGGTTGTGGTGCATGTTCTGTGGGTTGTAGGGCTGGATTGACGAAACGGGAATTTCAGGGAAGGAGACGTCTGCAGTCTGCGTAACCAACCCATATCTCAATTTATATCCCACTTAATAGTGCGATGATACTGAGTCTAACGGTTTCCATTCGTATTTGATTCGAATTTGTTTATTAATTTTAATTAAACGATTTAGGTTCGAATACATGATTAGTTTCGTTTACTAAAACAAGTCAAACTGTTCACAAATTGTTTGGCTCGTCTAAAGAGTTATAACGTTTTCGAGTTAAATTCGAATAAATTTTGAAGCTCGTTAAAGTAAACGAGTCAATCCAAAATATTAGATTACTTAAACAAATCCAAACTAAAAACTCATTATTTAACTCGATTCGGCTTATTCAAGCCCTAATTGGGCGGTTTTGTCACGCAGCATATTCAGGGAAGGAGATGTCTCCTATGGCTGTAAATGAACCAAACCGTTCGGTTGTTCGGCACGTTTGGCTCGAGTTCGAGCTCGGCTCGGATAAAAGGTTAATGAACAGAGCTTGAACACCTTTTTTATGTTCGAACTCGTTAAGTGGCACCGTTCGTTTAAGGTGTTCGGCTCGTTAATGTTGTTCGTGAGTTAAACGAACCAAACTTGAACAATTAAATATGTTCGTTTAAATAAACGAACAAGCTCGGCTCGTTCGCTAAGTTAAATGAACCAAACTTGAACAACGCAATGCTCGGCTCGTTCAGCTCGTTTACAGCCTACCCCTCATGCCTCATAGTCGCTGGCTGGGGCTAACTACAATTTTAATTTTTTTTTTTTTTCTGAAACAAGCTAACTACAGATTTGGTGCCAAAAATTTGATGACGCTTCCACTAACCTAATTAGAGCTCCAGTCTATACAAATTTTACAATGGTCAATGACCAAGTATGATTAGTTGATCATTGACTAATGAAATGTGTAGAAAATTTATGGGCCCCTTGTTTTGGCCAACCACCCCCTTGCTTTTATGTAGATAAAACTTATTTGTCTATCATTTTATTGGGTCACTAGTTGATCAATGATCACAATAAAATTTCTGCTCTCTTTCTATCGTAAGGGAAAAAAAAGACGGATGTATGCAACATTAAACTATAACATATACACTAAACAAAGATCGATCATAACTTTAGTAACTATAACTAGTTAGAATAAATATGAAAAGTAATATCGGTAATTGGATTGTGAACAGAAAAACTTTTAACATATTTTTTTTTTCTGTTTCCATGTTTTAATAAAATAAAAAAATAGGTTGAAAATTGTGAACAAATTAAAAGGAAAACATTGGACATACTACATTCTTTTTTTATCTTAGAAATGATAGATATGTCCAAATGTATATATGTGTACGTGTGTGAATATATGTATACATCTTCGTACACACACATATATATATAGACACAAATGCACGTACACATATGTATATTTATTGTTGGTGTACTCGCAAAATCTGTCAGAATACCAGGAGGCCAAGGAAGCCGCTTGCCCAATCTTGCCCGCAATGGTTCGAGGAGAACCAACATAACTGTGTGACTTTGAGACCCTTCTCATTTCTTGCTTAATTTGCTGAAGTCTTGTTCAAGGTCTCCAACTCTGGACCTCATCCTTTACATATCCCCTTTCTTTCCCGGATCGGATCAGAGGAGACACAAGGTGAGGCTAATTTTGAGTCATACAATCTCCAACCGCCAAGTATTAAAAACTTTAGACATTTGAGGATAAAAAAAAAATCTTTTTTTAACACTTGGCGGCAGAGGATTGAGTGCCTCAAAATTGGTCTCACCTTGTGCCTCATCTAATCCGATCCCCTTTCCAAACCTGGTTTCCACAAACAACTTACATCCACCAATCCCTCTGAGGTAGCTGACCAGCCCTATCACTTGGTGAGTCTAAGGGGGCGACAACAAGAGCACTTTCGGTGTCTAAGACATGAAGGTAGCTAGCAAGGGCTGATATAAATTGCAACTACTCAAAGAACGGGACTTGGAGAACAATTCTCAGTGGCAATCTATCATTTTGAGATGCATGAGCACATGCATCAAAGGAGAGCTTCCATAAATCAACAATGTTGCAAAGTTCCTCTTTGTCTTTATCCAAGAGCCATGGGTGTTCCTGCCCTTTTTCATGATTATTGATCTTCTTTGACAATTAAGAAAGGATGCATTTTTATGAGTCTTTATGAATTGAGAAAATATAACTTGTTAGCTATGGATATGCAGTGTGACAGTATGATAATAAGTAATATATATTCAAGTAACCAATCACACTTAAGGAGAGCTGCAAACTCTTTTTTTATGGTTCAAATGATGGTGATGCTACAAGATCAAAGGAAGTCAGGGATGATGAAGTTACCCTTGGTTCAGAAGCAACAAAATGCTCTATGATTTGGTGTACAGAATTGTTATTGTACAGGGTGTCAGAGTCTGAATAACTGGAGATAAGCAGGCCATCTAGGGTCGCTAGATCCAATAGCACCACAATTTTCCTCTCCAGAGAGTCCTGGCATGTATCGTTAATCCGCAAGATCAGTGCTACACGCCGGAGGCCCAGAAGAAAACGGCAAAAGGACTTCTTTTTCTTGTCTGGAAGCACAAGTACAATGTTTTCCAGAAGAACCCTCTGATCAATTGCAGCTGGTGTCATGCTGAAGCTTACATTTTGTATTTCGTTCTCTCTTTTATTCTTCTAAGGAGTATGAAGTTCTGGTGTCTCTCAACTAGCTAAATCTATACAATGGATTACATTCTCTTTTTCCTTTCTATTTCCATTTTCAATGGAGTCAACGATACACGCTTCCTTCACTTTGGAATATGATGGAATAAATCAAAATGATTATTAAATTGGTTACACTTCTTATATTGTGAAGTATCAGTTGATCGACACAGCTTGACGCATCATTATAGATCACCGGGAAACAACCTATGTGTGTTTCTAACACATGTGTATCGTTGCATAAATCCGACCTCCCCGTACCATGCCATAGGCGAAAGACTCTAAGGCAATGGGGTAATGTTGTTGTTCTTCTTCTTTTCTTCTCTCATCAGTTTTAGAACGTTATACTGATATAAAACTATTCTATGTCTAAATGGGTAGAATCCTAAAGCTTTTAAACTCATATGTTACCACAACGTGATCATGCATTTGTTATTATATCGTATGTCCATGACCTGAAGCCTGTGGTAGGAAAATTGTGGACTCAAGGCCGATGAGGCAACTTCAATTCATTGATAAATTTCTTTACATTCGGGTTCCGAAATTTTTTGTCTAACCTTTTAGATGCCTTTGCATTGAGCAATGCGGTAAAGGCAATAGCACAACCAAAATGTGAACCATGTAAATAGGACACCTACCCTAAAAAGAATACATGGGCCCTGCACTATCTCATTCATTCATATTCATAAATTAAAGTATCCAAAATTTATGGTCTAAAACATCATATGAGATCTGTTGTGTTCTGTGTCATATGTGTACTATATACACAAAGAAGTGGTGGAGCCGAAAAAAAGAATTTTCTTCTCACCACCTGTTCGTGTCTATGACACATGAAAATAGACACACCGCATCACATCCTACATCCTCCAAAACACTACTTTAAGGCGAATGATGTAGACCAATTGAGAAAGAGAATGTGTAAAAACTATCTTCTCCTTATTATTGATCCACTATCACCAATGCTTTCACATGAAAAAAAAAAACATTCTTTTTCGTTTCTATACACCTAATGTGCAAGAAGTGAAAAGACTGTTGCAAGAAGTGAAAAGACTGTTATAGGCAAAATGAGCATCCTATATTGTTTCCACTCAAAGCGAACACTCACATAAAAGACTACTGTTTCATACTTTACAGAAGACAAAACGACGAGGAAAAGATAGAAAAACAGAACCCGGAGCAAGGAGCCGGGGAAGTTTGACGTGCCTTTGAAGCAAAAAAAATTGATACAATACCTCGCAGTATATCAGTGAAAACAGTGGTGACTCAACACAGCAAGTCATAAGATTACTATCCAAGGGCAGAGACATCATCCTTGAAGCTATTAACTATAAACTATTGGCACAAGTTTAAAATTTGATTAAAAATTTGACATAAATAATTTGAAGACTTCCAAAGAGTGGCATGGGAGTTAGAAGAATCATGTGCCATAATCTTTCCTTAACTGGCAACTGGTTTTGAAATGGCTTTCTTTATGGCCTCAGCATATGTCCTGTGTTGGTAAGTAAGGGTGGAATCAAGCAAGTCCCAAAGTGATGTCTTCGGACTCCATCCTGCAAATCCTTTAATCAATAACCGCTATCTATAATGCCAAATACTCTTAAAGCAGAGGAGGAACGGATAAGTTTATACCAAGCTGGCGGTTAATTATGGTCATATCCGGAATTCTCTTGTCGCTATCATCATATCCTTCACCATAGAACTCTTTTGAGGTCACGTCCACCGTGGGTTTTTCTAGAGGCGCTTCTCCACTGACCTTTGAGTAAACCTGTATCATAGAAAATTTATTAAAAATAACAGAGAAGATATAGCAATCATAAATTAGGTAGGAAAGGTTAACATAATCACATAGAAAAATCTCTCTAATGGCGACTTATTGTACCTCAGTCATCATTTCAGCCAGCTGCCGGACAGTAACCTCATTATTAGGGTTACCCACATTGAATATTTGACCATTAGCTCTAGCAGGATTTTCCTGAACAAAGACACACAACTCAGCTGCTAATTTCACACATCGATCCTTGCATGAAACCAGAGGAACAGATAATCAACATACAATCATTAGATGAACAGCTTCAATTGCATCTTTAATGTAAACGAATGTTCTTTGTGACTCTCCTCCATCAACGAGCTTTAGTGGTTCACGCCTTAAGAGATTCTGAAAGTAAAGAAACGATCATAGGCAAGCAAAACAGAAAATTCACCGAGGCAGAAATCAAGCAGACAGCTGAACTAACATTACTAAAGCAGGCCAGAACTCTAGGTACACCCTCGCTAGGACCATCAATTCCGGGAATGAAATCCATTCTTGGACCAATCCAATTGAAAGGTCTGACAATGGTGAATTCCAGTCCATTTTCAGCACCTTCAGCTGCATAACAAGGTAATTCAGGAACTAGAGCAGCAGAAAGTCTGATATTCAAACAGAACACTTACCATAGATTAACCTCTCAATCAACTGCTTTGCACATGCATAAGACCATCTCTGCTTCTCAATTGGGCCAAAAATGCAAGGTGAGGTGTCTTCCTTGAGCACATAATATGAAGGGTCCTGATATACAACAAAACAAGATGAGAGAGTTTACAACAATAATGCAGGATAAATATTTCAATGGACTCCTCAACCCAAAATCAACCCTCCTTCAAACATGTTCTAGGAAAAGTGGCACAGCCAGATTCCGTTGCAGGTTACTCATCCATACAGGTGTAGAACTTAAGGTGTGTAGCAACGGAGATAAGTCCACAAACAATAACTTTTAACCCGTTTCAATTATTGCAGATTTTGTGGCTTATTCATAACAAAGAACACCACCATTATAATGCAACTCTAACTGGATACATTTAATGTTTCATTAAACAAACGAGATTCATTTCCATTATAGTCATAAGAAGGCTGAAAGTAACAAGATTTAGTATAATATAGAGGAACAATAACCATACCGAGACTGTTACTAGAGGACTTACAAAGTTTGCAGAAAGCTGAACTAGAAATTAGGATATGGGTAATCGGAAAACAACCTCTGTGTGTTTCTAACACATAGATATGATTGCGTACATCCAACCGATCCTCCCAATACCCCGCTATAGGCGGGAGCTTATAAGGCAACTGTGGAACTAGAAATTAGGACTTGCCACCTAACAATAATTGGATATCCATTTTTTCTTATCAAATGAAAGCAACCATAAGTGAAGATCCATGCGTTCTTATCTTAATTGATCCAACTCCCACACATTAAGATGTGTTCTAAACCTAAAGTTTATTGATTTTCACCAGAAAAAAATGCATGGAAGAGTCAGAAACACACGAGTAAGTCAAACAACTATGGGTGCAGTGCACGTCTATGGTCCAAAAGACTTAAGAATGACACATATAATAGATGATCAACCGAGAAAAGGTATACAGGGAAACATATATGATGTTGAGTACATTCAATTAAAAACCTTAATTTCTTGACCATCTTACCTTTATTTAACAATTGCTGATATCAACAGTAAGAAAGTTGAAGACTGGATTTCTTTTATAAAATTTCCAAATCAAACATAATTGTCTGTTCAAACATGAAAATCTCAGCAGAGACTAAAGCGCTAACCTGCCGTAAGGGGCTGTCTTTTGGTAAAAACCAACCAATAGTTTTGCCATAGACTTCACAAGTTGAGAAATGGATGAGACGTTTCCCATTTTCTGAACAGTATTTAACCTACACAGCCACCGAGCGCATGGTATCAGTTAAGACAATTCCACACATGATCCAACCTTAAATGCATGATTGGCAATGATGATCTCCTTCACCAATAATACTACGATTCCCAAGATGCAAAAAGAATTAATACACAAAGGCATCATTGTATCGAAATATATCCAGATCAACCAGATTTAAAAGAGCAAATCAAGTTTCATACCACTGGGAGAGCATCAATAAAGTTGCTGTAGATTGTATCCAGCGGGCGGGTGTTATAATCTGCTGGAGTGCAGATCGCTGCAAGATTTATGGTCTACATCCCCAAAAAAAGTCAGAAGTCAAATCATCCATTTCAACAGTAATCATCCTAACCATAAAAATAAATAATTCAATAAAATAATCAAATAGATTAATTTTTCACAAGTATCAGTTCTGTGCTCAAGAGTATCTATACGCTAACCTATACTTCCGGGAACCTAACAATAGTAAATTAAATTGAACAAAAAACTACAGATCTGAAATTAATATAGTGCTGAAAATTTTGAGGAAACTTTCATTCAATAAATATTAATAACTTAATCCAGGGCAAATCAACATAATGAAAAATAGTAAAAAGAATTTCTGAAAGGAAGGAAAATTACGAGATCGGTCATCTTGATGAGGCCTTCAAGGCGGGAGTCATTCTTAATATTAAGACGGTGAAACTCGATGCGGCCGGTCCAGGGTAGCGAATCTGGCTCAAGCAAATGCTTAATCTTATCGCTATATACATCGACGGCGAACACTTTGTGCTCCGTCTCCAACATCAGCTTCTCGCAAAGATGTGAACCAATGAATCCTCCAGCACCAATCATGCATATTGTTAACGGCTTGACTGGATTCCCGTCCAGATCTACTCTTCCTGCCATTTCTTCTTCACTCCGAAATTTCACAAACGGTTATGTATATCTAGATTGTACCTATAGGCTTTGGTGTGTGATTGTGTGGGAAATGTGTGTAATGCGACGGTGAGAGAGAACGAAGGGAGAAGAAGGGATGGATTTGAAGCAGGGAATACAAGGAGGGAGTGGATGTAATTAAATTGTGTGGGTCCATCTTTGGTAAGTTTTAGTTATAAATTGGAGACGGCGAGTTATTCTTTTTGCTGACGTGGCCTTAACTGTTGAGGTTTCATGGTGAAAATTTTTATTGTATAAACTATAAAGTTTAGCTAATAAATTATGTTTATATAATTATATATATATATATACACTAGTAATAACCTTTTCATTGATATATGAAAGTAGAGTTTATTTTTTCTTTTTTGGAGCAACATGCCAGATCTTTGGCTTCGGGTATCTCACTATCACAATCTCATAAAACTGCGTGAAAAATACAAATTAAGAGCTCATCGGCCTTCTAAGTTGGTAAGACATTGTCAGATCCTAAACAAGGTGCCTATTTCAAACTACGATAACAATCTTTTAATCTAATTAGACCGGATAGAATGATATATTCATTACGGATTCAATTGAGCTGGTTACAGGTCGAGTACTGATTCTTGATTGACAAGATTTTTTTAAGGCAAAACTTGATCGACGGGTTGGATTGAGAACTTTGATTTGCCAGCTGAGATTTATTTCGAAAAAGTTTACCAATATATTTAAGATGGTGTATGTATCTATAAAAAAAAGTGTATATATATTGTGTTAAAAACCGGGATTAAGATATAAAGAATCAATTACTGTCATCACACTTCTGTTCTGAAATAAGATTTCTCATTAGAAGAAACCATCAAGGTAAGGGATCACAATTAACTTAACTTAATGATTTATTTGTTGCAGTGTATATGATGTAATGCTGGCAATTGTATGATGATTTTATAGAATAAATACTCTAGATGTGTAAACAACATGTTGCAAGCCTCATTGTAGATAGAAAAAGAAGTAAATACAGGTCCAAATTGATTTGGGAGGAGCGGATTAGACATTACCTACTAGATTTGCACCTCTATGAGGACGTGGTCCAGAATAGAAGCTCATGGAGACAAAGGATTAATGTTAGCGAGGTTTAGGCAGGATATAAGGGCACCTTAGAGTATATATACGGGCTTAGATACTCATGGAGACAAAGGATTAATGTTAGCGAGGTTTAGGCAGGATATAAGGGCACCTTAGAGTATATATACGGGCTTAGATACTCTCTCAATGTTAGGTTGACTTTGTATTTTTTGTCTTTCATTATTTGTTGTTCATTATGTGTCTATACAGGTACATATAGAGCCGGAAGTCTCGCTGGAAACGAACTCTCTATCTTTTGGGGTAACGGATCAAAATTAATTTAACTTAATGATTTATTTGTTGCATTGTATATGATGTAATGCTGGTAATTGTATGATGATTTTATAGAATAAATACTCTAGATGTGTAAACAACATGTTGCAAGCCTCATCGTAGATAGAAAAAGAAGTAAATACATGTCCAAATTGATTTGGGAGGGGCGGATTAGACATGACCTACTAGATTTGCACCTCTATGAGTACATGGTCAAGAATAGAAGCTCATGGAGACGGAGGATTAATGTTAGCGAGGTTTAGGCAGGATATATGGGCACCTTAGAGTATATATACGGGCTTAGATACTCTCCCAATGTTAGGTTTACTTTGTACTTTTTGTCTTTCATTATTTGTCGTTCATTATGTGTCTATGCATGTACATATAGAGCCGGAGGTCTCGCTGGAAACGAACTATCTATCTTTTGGGATGAATGTATTGTTTGACTGCCTCTCATCCTTCTCAGATAGTAACGATAGCTTTTGCTTTTATTGGATATGTATTGTTGTACATGTAAACAACATAAAAATAATCCATCAAGATTTATAAAACCCAAAACATTCTATAATTAAATCGAAAATGATAAAGTTCCATTCGGTTTATTTTATCCCGTGACACGCCTTTATCTGTCGGTGGACAATTCGCTGCTGTTTTATTTTATAATTATTTTTCTCGACAAAGTTGCTAGTATTTGATTTGGAAATCATCCTGGATTTAATAAATTCGATGCTCCGTTGGATTTATGATGTGATGTGATTGGTTAAATAAATATAGTCATGTTATCATTTTGGGTTAATTAAAAGCTTTGAGCAGAAGTAATTAAGTTAATATCGTCCCTTATTTGAGGGTCTTAATTAAATATTGTGTTCTTTCCTTTTTCTTTTTTCTCCTCAGGATTGGATTGGATTGGCTTGTGGGATTGGTTTTGGAATGGAAAAATTTGGTGTGCCTACCATGTGTATATGCGTCATAAATATAAATATGTGGTGGGGCTGAAAAATAATTTTGACATCTCTATCCGATTTAAAAACAACAACATTATCCAATTGTCTTAGAGGCTCCCGTTTATAGCGGGGTATAAGAGATCGGATGTACGCAACTATACACATGTGTTAGAAAGAAACAGAATTTGTAACTTGAATATGTCATTTGAAATTTATTTATAAACGGTCTGAATTAATAGTTTGATTCGATATCTCGTGAGTCCAAGATTAGTGAGAAAATTACACAAAAGGAAAAAGTATCTTAAATATAGAAGGATGATAGACGTAATTAATGATTCACTAAATTTGTTGTGTTAGTTATATTGTGAAATAGCAGTTGATCAACACAGTTTGACGCATAATTATGGGTCATCAGAAAACAGTGTGTTTCTAATACATGGATATGGTTACGTACATTCGACTATTTTATACCTCGCTATAGACAAGAGCCTTTTAACCAAAAATAATAATGTTGTTGTTGATAGACGTAATTAATGAAAGGAGGAGAGAACAAGAAAGCACCAAAGGAAGGAAACCCTTCCCAAAAGAGGGGATATGATCCCCTCACCGCAAAGGGGTGCGGTGACGAGTGACCGTGCGACACGTGGCAGCAAGAAGGAATGGTGAGGCTAGATGCAGGTGACCCTCATCTAGCCTCACCACCCTCCCTTGCTGCCACGTGTCGTGTGGTCATAAAAGGGGTGAGGAAAGTGGGGGTGAGGATATCCCAACCCCTAAAAGAGAAGAAAAGAAAACAAAATACATTCATAACCATTCTTTTGACAAACAACATGCATCAAGTGGCCTAAAATATAAAGCAGCATGGAATAATTTTTTTTTTTTAA